>OZ025294.1:81819480-81984480 GCA_964019185.1 Maratus speculifer
TATATAATTTTAAAAATATAAAATTTCAACGGCTATATGATTTACAACATGTTTTGGAAACTAACTACATTTAATATACAATAATCTGCATTCATCTTTAGATAAAAATGAAGCATTAATTTTAATTGCAGACATAGAAAACCCCCAAAAATAATTGCTTGATATTTTTCTCTTTAATTTTTAAATTAGTTATACTAGAAATACGGAAAAGCCCTTTTTTGTAATTGCATCATTTACTTAATTAGGCCATTGCAAACTACAATAATTACACTTTAGTGAAGGAGAGATATTGTGGTCAGAATAGATTTACTAAATAAATTGTTACTTTAACGTTCGAATAATTATCTCTAATTGAGTAATTTTCTTTGTTATTTATTGCTGAAGTTTTTTTTATATTAATTATAGTTATTTAACACTGTTATGTACATCTTTTTACTTGAATGAGTATAAATAAGAGAAAAATTAATGTAATAGTTTTACAGATGATGATATTTCTTTTAAGAATGTGAAATATAAATATTGACTGAGTAATATATTTATAGAATATACAATAAGGATAATAGTTAAAAGAAAAATTATGATAGGTGAATTTATCAACAATCAGACATGAAAGGAAATCTATGCCTAATATTTCATTTTTGTATTTTTATTTCAATATACTGACCGAAGCATTTATTACTAAAATCATTCAGCCCTCTTTTTTGCCAAAAATAAAATAAACATAGTTCGAGCCTGGAATTTTACATCATAAATGAAAAAAAAAATATCGCATAGGAAAATAGATTTTTACATTTAATTGATTTATTTATAGCATTTGTATTTGATCTTTAAAATGAAATTTCCATCATGAAACTGCATAAAATTGTTAGAATTTTATTCGATATGAAAGCTTTATGAGATAAAAAAAACAAGTCGCATATAACAATCCCAAAATCTTCTTCGATGTCATGCATGTTTATACTTCAAAATTTGCTATCACTCTGCAAAAAGTAGATGAGAAACTCTGCCTGTAGTGACGAGCACAGAGTACGGAACAGAGAATCAATTTTCATATACTGTAATGGCAACTTGTTTAACATGGGATTACGCATAGACAGTAGCGATACGAGCGGATGACTCTGAAACTACGATCATAACATAAGAGAGGTTGCTAATTTGGCGAAATATCGCTTCCTTGGCGACAAATGATAAGGGAAAAAAAATACAGCGACGGCTTGCTGCTTCTTGTTTTGAAATTTATGAAAGAATTATTTTAATATGAAATAACTTTGACGTATTCGTCTTGCAAACAATACATGTGTCTCTTCTTAACATAAAGACCTAATAATCTAAACTTGAAAATTCAAGAACAATAACAGAAATAATTACGAATCAATATAAGCGCGGAAATCTAAGATCAAATAGCATAAGCACGTGTGCAAAGATAATCAAATCAGCATTCAGCAAGAAGTGCCAAGCGAGAATATGGTTACAGTTAAACAGAAATCACGAGGATAAAAATTGCCAACGCGATGGTTTAGTTTTTAAGTGATCCACTGAGGGCGTTCTTTTCAAGCCGAGTTGAGGCTCTGTCCGTACTCTGTGGTGACGAGACGAGTATATAGGTATGATGTTCTTTGCATTATTTCTTGGATGGAAAATGCCTTAGTTATTATTATCTTAATTATTAGCTGGAAAATGCCAGGCTGGGCATCGTCCTCGTAGCTTAAATGGTAGAGCACTTGAAGCGCTATTCTAAGGGTTCCGGTTTCGATTCCCGTCTTGGACATTTTTCACCATGTTGGTTCTACGCTTATTCAGCAAGTGATAATTCACATATTAAATATTCAATCGGTTAACAATTCGAAATTTTCTATCTGAGTGCATTAAATAGCAATCTACGCTCATCATGAGGATTCTAAAAATATGAAATTCTATGTATTAGTTTTTGAGTATGCCTACGGCTAAAATCGTGTAAATCCTACAAAAATCAGCATAGCGTGTCACCTGTAAGGCGATTGACACAAAAATTTAAACAAACCTAATTCATGTCAAGGAATAACTGAATCTGAAATTTGATGGGAAACCATGACGTTGTTGAGATGGAGCTAGTACAAAAAGCTCAACAAATTAAGTATAGCAGCGCCATTTGCGAAGCTATTTACAATAATGTATAAGCAGCATCAATTCATGTGAAGAACTAATTGAATCTGAAGCTTGGTGGAAATCCGTGCATTCGTTCTACAGGTAGAGGTGTAGCGGAAATCTTAAAAAATGGAGCAGACAAGCGCCATTTATTGCGCAATTTACACCAAAACTTAAGCAGCTTAAACTTATGTCAAAGACTAAGTGAATCTGAAATTTGAGTAAATCCCGTGCATTAATTCTCAAGATAAAGCTATTTCAAATGTCGCACAAAATGCTATTTTCACGCCATTTTCTTGTCATCTGTTCAGAGATTTACATCAAAACATAAAAAACGTCCTTTCGTGTCAAGGACTAACCAAATTGGATATTTCATGATAATCTGTGCATTAGTTCTGGAGATTAAGGGAAGATTAAGAGAAGATTAAGTGAAAGCTTAAATAAGGCTGCAAAGTATTGAAACATATCAAGTGATTTACATTAACG
The DNA here is from genome assembly GCA_964019185.1 of Maratus speculifer. Taxonomy (NCBI): domain Eukaryota; kingdom Metazoa; phylum Arthropoda; class Arachnida; order Araneae; family Salticidae; genus Maratus; species Maratus speculifer. The sequence goes on from OZ025294.1 coordinate 81,822,091, forward strand.
CTTAAACAAACATGAATTCATGTCAAGGAATATCTGAAAGTGAAATTTCATGAAATTTCTTGCATTAATTCTGGAGATACGAATTATTGCGGAAATCGAACAAAAGGTAGCGTCACCTGTTGAATGATTTACATCAAAAACTAATCAGCACTAATTTATGTCAGGGACTACCTGAATATAAATTGTATTAAATTCCGTGCGATATAGAGATTGAGATAGAGATGGATGGACAGACAGAGTTACACACTCACAGTCAGAAATTTTGTAAAAATGTTTTTCGAGTTCACTGACACTTAAAACGTATAAATTCGTCAAAAACCTAGATCCGAAATTTTTCATGAATCTAAAACTTGAATGAAAGTAAAAATAAAGAAATAAATAAAAAATCCTCTGACAAAAACAATTAAAAATTGATAAACAACACGCATCACATCCATCAGCATAAACTAATAACGTTTTAAAAACCTTGTCTGTATACTTTAATCTAATTTGAGTTTCCTGTAAAAAAAATTATAAGCGTTGCCTGCTGTCACGAAGTACACAAATGCTATTTTAATTTCCATTAAGTTTACATTATCACCTTTAAATCGGCAAAACTAAGTATCAGTTCTAAAACTTGAAGCATCCAACAACGCATAATTTTTAAGTTACATTTTTCGATACAAGCGGCTTGGACTATTAATTCTCGTGTAATTCTGTATAATGTATCTTTTACTTTATTGAAATGAAAAAATGGTACTTCTTATGTGTATATATATGTATGTGTGTGTGTGTTTGAATGATATATAATCAAATTATGATAATTGATAAACAAATGATTTTATTCTAAAATATTTAATTTTCCCAAAAAATTTAAAAACAACTATTTCTGATTTTCTCATCTTTGCTGTTTTTTTCTCGTTTTGTTTGCATTATCCTCTTTTCCACATGCATAGAACTACTGAAATAACACTTCGAGAAATTACTATCTCCGTAGACGGCCATGTGTCCATTTTTTTGTATAGCCTTGTGTATAATTTTACTTATATGCTACAAACATCTGTTATTTATCATAAGTTTAGCTTATTACCTTAATCATAAATGTTTAATTTGAAGATACATAATTTGAATTAAAAAATACCTTTAAGCAATTCACGCTTATTTTCATTGATGATTACAAATTCTTTAGTGCAAAAGGATTGTCTGAGCGAAGCAAAGGCTATTACACAACGCAATATTACTTTCTGGACCTAAATATCTACGAACGATATAAAAAGTCTAATAAAATTTTTTATCAAGCAAATCTCAAAAAATATTTGTCGGATTTCGATTCTGATTGCACCAGAAGACACCTATGAGAATAACCTATTGAATATTCAGCTACTATGAAAAATTAGTTTTAAATAGTTTTAAAACTATATTAAAAAACCGAATAAAAAATACAATTAATTTGTATACGTCACAGATACTGGTGTGCGTCACTTTAACCAGCTGGCTGATTTCGTAAACAACAGAATTAAGGTATATGGAGTATAAAGTATACAGAAAATATTTACGCACGCAGTAATATTGAAGTGTAATAAAACATTAAAATTTAATCAAACAGGAAAATAAGTCTTTTTTTTTTTTTTTTTTTTTTTTTTTTCTATTTAAAAGAAAAAAGTTATAAAAACTGAGATTTTGTGATAATCTCGCAATGACATTTTTTAATCGTCAAAAGAATATTTTATACTTCGCGTGTGAACCTTAGAAGCAACTATTTGTTTTAATAAAATATTTCCATTTATGGAATCCTTCTTTCTTAATTTATTTATTTTTATTGCATGCTTTCTTTTAACTTACATTTTGTTTGTATGTGGAAATCAATTCTTGTAACTCATTTTTCAGCCCCCCACCAGTAGCCGCGAGGTTCTGACCTCCAAACTGGTACACGGTAGGTGCTGGGTTCGAACCCAATCGCGACCATCGGCCTAACCGTTCGGAGTTTTCCGTGGTTTTCTTCGAACCTTGCGTAAATACGGGTTAGGTTCCCTTAGAAAGACCCCCACGGAGGGCATCTCACCCCATAGGGCCTATATCCCATAGCGTAGATAATTAACCGACATACATACAATCACATTTTTCAGCAGAAATGAAAGCCGGCACAAATGTCATATGAGCACCATATTTGGCGCGATTTTTTCTAACGCAAAAACATAGTTTTTGAATAGTCGTTACACGTACATTTTAAACTTATTTTCTATTATTTTAAAAAGGAATTTACAGTAAATAAAAAAAAATAATTACTAATTATAGAAACAAAAAAATTGTATAATTTAAAAATAAAAAATAAAAATAAATAAGCATTTTATCAATAAACTAGCAGGCTAAGCCCGCTGCGCTGGTCTATTTTTCAAAATAAAACATTAATCAAACAAAATACTGCATTTGGTTGTATTCTTAAAAACAACTTCACCTCGAATGCTCTTTCACATTTCTGAAAATGATACAAACGCCATTGTGTTTAAATATCGAAAACCAACGATTATAGATGCACAAATGATGCATGAAAAGGTAACAAACAGCTCTTTGGAATCTACTACCGAGATTCTTCATCAGTGCGAGCTAGAAAAGGCAAAACTGAGCCAAACATAAAAGCAACAACAATGGAATAAAAGCCCGTTGACGTCAAATATATTAAAATAATATTAAAATATTGTGTTGTTGTATCAGCTTATGCATTCGACAAAATTCGGACTTTTAAGAAAGAAATCTTTCAGTTGAACATTTGTAGTAGAGTTTGATAGATAAATGAGGCAATTATGAAAACACAGATTTAAATATTGTCTATTCACCATACTTCTAAAATCACGAGCATTATGATTGCAGAGATTGACCATTGAATTTAAACAATTTTCAAGTGATTCATTTTCATTTGATAGTTTTTGAAAACTCAACCTCTCAACTTCACGGTATGGGTATCCGAGGAAACCTTAATAGATCCTCACTCAATATTATATTATATTTCGCAACGTACATTTGGCTCTTGACAAATCTATTACACTCTTTCGTCTTTGGAATTTAGCAGAATAAAGTTAAATAAATAAAGTATTCCTTAGAAAATTAAGGTGAATGTTTTTTGTATATGCGAAATTAATTTTTTGGTACAGATGTCATATACGCATCTGGCGTGATTAAAACAAAATGACCATTTTATGCCTCATTTAGCAATCCAGCTTTGTTTTTAATTAATTAATAAATTATTTATTTACTTTAATTTGCATTTTTAAATGATACAAATTGTTATATCTATATAGTTATTAAACAAACTTTTTTATTTATAATTATTATTTCCTGTTATAGAAAATATTTAAAAAATAGCAATATAAGTGTCATTTGAGAATGAAATTTTCGTTAAAATGGCGCTAGAAATATATCGCGCCAACGTGGTGCATATATGACATTAGCGCCTCTTTCTTACAACATGGGTGTGCATTTGCAGCGAAATTTAGTTATTTAACTCTATTTTTATAATGTTAACTGGCGTTTATACAATTTACGGTGCTACTTAATTATTTTGTCGAGCAAAAGATTAATACCAGATTATAAGAATAAATGCAAATAATCGATGATCGTAAGTGTGACACGAAATTGATATTACACGCGATAGACGTATTTTTTACGTCATCAAGCGATTTTTAATTCGACTTTTAATTTTTATTTTTTTCTTATGTTTTACTATTCTTTCGTTATTTAAAATAAATTTATGTAAATTTTTATAATTTGGCAAATAGTTTGGCGATTTGTAAAGTTTGGCGAAACTGGCTGACGTGTTAATCAAGTAGCACTCAATTTGCAGTTGAAAATATCATATTTCACAAAAAACTCCGGCACAAACACTATACATCGATTGCCTTCCAACAGCAATACTGCAAAATCCTCATTTTAGAATAGTGAAGAAATGTAGGGGGAACTGGGGGACATTGATACAGCTTTTTCAAAAAAAATTTTTGGTGTCTAGAAAGCAGAAATTTCAAGTTATTTTTCTATGAGATGTCAGCAAAACCTGTGTAGTGTGTTACAAAAATGTACAATCTTTGTTTTATATATTATTTTTGCATGTAATTTTAAAAAAAAATAAAAAAAAGTAATTTGTATCAAAGTGCCCCATCCCCGGGGCAGATTGATACACTTTGAAACGTCTGGGAAAAATGGAGACAACACCAATGCATATTTTTCACAGAAAAATAGTTAGAAAACCATTTATATATATTTATAGACATTAAAATCGCACACAATTTATTTGTAAGCGATATTAAAGCAATCAAAATGAAATGCATAACGACCAGATTGGCTGTTCTTTGTCTGTTTGTTGGCTGTGGTAACTTTGTCATATCTGGCACTTTAACCCCAAAATTCTCTTCTTTCTTAGGAAAGGTGAAAGAATTACCAGGTTTTCTGTTTATAAATCGGTTTACAAACAGAAAATAAAGGATAATTATAATAAAAATTATATTTATAATATAATTATCATGTAGTGTTCTGCAGCTTGTTTCTCTTACTTAACATTTCTCATGTCGAAAATACTTTTTTCTCTGGAGAATCGATATAAATTTGAGATTTGCCAGGCTGCTGTCTATTTTTTTTTTGTTGTTAATTCTACCAGCACTAGATATTGTGTAAATTTGTACGTAAAAAATGTGTGTAAAAAATACTATACAAAGTTCTAATATAAAGAAATTAGAGCTATTTCACTTCAATGAAAACTAATAGTAGAAATTTTTGACGAAAAATGGTTGAATAAGGAGTGTATGGTAAAAATAAAAATAAAAGGTAATGAAAAAATGAACTAGAAAAGGATTTAGGTTGTATCAATGTGCCCCGACAAAGACTGTATCATTGTGCCCCATGCAGCCATTTTAAATAAAATGAGTCGCAAATCCAACATATCATAATTTATCTAACAATAAAGAATGAGGAACTGATAAAGATTAACGTTACTTGCCCGGGAGGGTATTCTTTTCGGTTGAAAATACTAGAACAGTTGTATCATACCATTTCAATTGTACAACTCAAATTTACTTTTGACCTACAAAAACAATTAATCACCCATCCCATTTCATCAAACCATTGGATCATTCCAAAACTTTCTGTATGTTGTTAATTTCACTAGTATCACCTTTTGACGCTGTTGCGAAACTTTCTGTAATGACCCTGTGTGCTGTACAGGGGGTGTATCAATGTGCCCCAAGTATCAATGTACCCCAGTTCCCCCTACATTCTAAAAATTATTTTCCGTTATTTTAAAACGAAAATATCAATAAATAAAAAAATAACCATAGCACAAAACAATTTTTAGAGTATCTAAAAAGAAATTGAAAGTAAACAAACAATTTATTAATACGGAAACAACTATAGCTGGGTTACCATCTCAGGCAAAGTATCACCGTTTTGGCGCCAATCAGATCCCTCGGTGCGTATATAACAACAGTGTCCAAAGTTCCAAGTTTGTAAAAAAACAATAATCGTTATTTATACGGCAAGTTTAAATGCTGTAGTGTAGTGAAAAAGAGGTATAGATGTTATAAACGCACAACACTGGCGCGTTGTTTGTTTTATGCCAATTTGGCGAAAACTTTGTTTTCAGATACCAGTTACACAGTTTTCAATTATTTTCTATTATTTTAAAAGGAAAATAACAATAAATAAAAAAAGTTTAGATTTAATAATTATATAACAAAACTATTTATATCCTTTAAAAAATAAAATAAAAGTAAATAAACAACAACAGCCGGGTTACCAAGCGTTGCCTAAAGTCGCCATTTTATTGCAGTCGCGCAAACGTGGTGCATATATGACAAATGTACCTTGATCAAGATAGTTTATATAATTGAAAAAAGGAAATAAAAGTAAATAAACAATTTATTAATAAATAAGCAACAACATCCGGGTTGCCATATCAAGCAAAATAATAACACTTTGGCGTCAATTAAAAAACCTGATGTATATATGACATTGGCGTGAGAAACAAATCGCGCAAATGTGGTGCGTGCAAGACATCTATGCCAAACAACATTTTTTAAAGTTGCAGTTAAATTATTTTACAATATCTGTGTATGTGAAAAGACATTTACCCTAAAAGTTTAATATTATTCATATCGCGGTATTAACTGCTATATATTATTTAAATTAAGTGTAAAAATATTTCCTAAAAATGCTCTCATACATTAAAAGAAAAAGAGAAAACATAGTTCTTGCTAACATCGCTCCGTCTTGGGCTTTTTTTTTTTTTTTTTTTTTTTTTTTTTTTTTGGTTTAGAATCGCATTGTTTGGCAACAAAAGTAGATTGAAACACAACATACAACAAATAACATACAAATAACAATTAGAGAATTTTTTTTTATTAATTCTGTGAGTTTCTTCTGTAAAACACATAATGGAAAAATTAAATTTTAAAAATATTTAAAAAAAAAGAAAGAAAAAGAAATTATTTATGTTTTACCTAATGAAGTTTTTGAGATGTTTTCTTTTAATCTGACTCGAAAAAAATAAATACCCAAATATTGTGTCACTTCAAAACTTTCCTTCACATTGAGTTACTTTTTAAATATCATATATATTATAAAGCAGAAATTCTGAAACTTCCAAACGGGTGTTTTCAAAAACTACCCGATGGATTTTTTTGCAGATTATATCCTTCGATAGGAAATATGCGGAGGTTTATGATACAAATTTACAGGGATAACTCTGATTTTTCGTACTAAATATCTTATTTTTCGGTTATTTTTGACGGAAGGGTTGCAACAGCTAATTTTTTGGCGATAATTATATTTCAAAAAAGAAATGAAATGCTTTATCTAATGGAAAATAACATAAACATTTCGATAAAAAACCTGTTAATTCATTGATTTAAAATAAATAATGATAAAAAGAAAAAATCCGTTTAATGAAAAATAATATTATGAAAGGAAAATATCTATCTTTAACGAAAAAAAAAAAGAATATTTATAATATTTAAAAAGTAACTCAATGTGAAAGAAAGTTTTCAAGTGACACAATATTTGGCTATTTATTTCTTTCGAGCCAGATTAAAAGAAAACGTCTCAAAAATTTCATTAGGTAAAACATAAATATTTTTTCTTTCTTTCTTTTTTTAAAAATATTTTTAAATCTAATTTTCCCGTTATGTGTTTTACAGAAGAAACTCGCAGAATTAATATTTTTTAAAAGGCTCCAATTGTTATTTGTATGTTGTTTGTTCATTTGGGTGTTTCAATCTACTTTTGTCGCCAATCAATGCAATTCTAAACCACAAGAAAAAAAAAAAAAAGCGTTGTTCGCAAGAACTATTTTCTCTCTCTCTCTCTCTTTTAATGAGTGAGAGCATTTTTAGGAAAAAATTTTACATTTAACTTAAATACATATATAGCAGTTAATACCACAAAAATTAATAATATTTAAATTTTAGGGTAAATGTCTTTCCACATACTTAGATATTGTAAAATAATTTAACTGCAACTTTTAAATTTTTTTTGGCACAGATATTTCATACGCACTACGTTGGTGCGATTTGTCTCTTACGCCAATACCATATATACATCTGGGTAATTAACTGACGCCAAAGTGTCATTATTTTGCTTGATATGGCAACCCGGATGTTATTGTCTATTTATTAATAAATTGTCTATTTACAATTTTTTTCTTTTTTTTTTCCAGTTATATAAACTATTTTAATCTAGGCACATTTGTCATACATGCGCCACATTTGCGCGACTGCAATAAAATGGCGATTTTATGCCTCACTTGGTAACCTGGCTGTTGTTTATTTATTAATAAATTTTTATTTTATTTTATTTTATTTTTTAAAGGATATAAATAGTTTTGTTTTATAATTATTAACTAAACTTTTTAAAATTTATTGTTATTTTCTATTTAAAATAACAGAAAATAATTGTAAACTATATATGTAGTTGGTATTTGAAAACAAAATTTTCTCCGAATCGGCATCAGAAGAAAAAAAAACGCGCCAATGTGGTGCGTATATGTCATGTATACATTTTTTTTCACTATACTACAGTATTTAAACATGCTGTATAAATAACGATTATTATTTTTTCAAAACATGTTTGGCACAGATATTATATACACACTGAGGTATCTGACTATCGCCAAAACGGTGTTATTTTGCCTGATATGGTAACCCAGCAATAGTTGTTTCTGTGTTAATAAATTGTTTATTTACTTTCAATTTCTTTTTAGAAATTTTATAAATTGTTTTCTGCTATAGTAACTTTTTTTTTATTTATTAATATTTTCGTTTCGAAAATAATTTTTTTAAATGCACATTTCTTCGCTATTCTAAAACGAGGATTTTGCCGCATTGTCATGTATACATTTGTGAAATATGGTATTTTCAAATGTAAATTGAGTGCTACTTGATTAACACGTCGGCCAGTTTCGGCAAACTATTCAAATTTACATAAATTCATTTTAAATAACGAAAGAACAATAAACATAAATAAAAAATACAAATTAAAAGTCGAAATAAAAAGCACTTTTGAGGTAAAAGAATACGTGCATCACGTGTAATATCAATTGCTATCATACTTACGATCATCGATTATTGACATTTATTCCTATAATCTGCTATTAATTTTTCTCTCGTCATATATATTATAAAGCAGAAATTCTGAAACTTCCAAACGGGTGTTTTCAAAAACTACCCGATGGATTTTTTTGCAGATTATATCATTCGATAGGAAATATTTTTGCGGAGGTTTATGATACAAATTTACAGGGATAACTCTGATTTTTCGTACTAAATTTCTTATTTTTTGGTTATTTTTGACGGAAGGGTTGCAACAGCTAATTTTTTGGCGATAATTATATTTCAAAAAAGAAATGAAATGCTTTATCTAATGGAAAATAACATAAACATTTCGATAAAAAACCTGTTAATTCATTGATTTAAAATAAATAATGATAAAAAGAAAAAATCCGTTTAATGAAAAATAATATTATGAAAGGAAAATATCTATCTTTAACGAAAAAAAAAAGAATATTTATAATATTTAAAAAGTAACTCAATGTGAAAGAAAGTTTTCAAGTGACACAATATTTGGCTATTTATTTCTTTCGAGCCAGATTAAAAGAAAACGTCTCAAAAATTTCATTAGGTAAAACATAAATATTTTTTCTTTCTTTCTTTTTTTAAAAATATTTTTAAATCTAATTTTCCCGTTGTGTGTTTTACAGAAGAAACTCGCAGAATTAATATTTTTTAAAAGGCTCCAATTGTTATTTGTATGTTGTTTGTTCATTTGGGTGTTTCAATCTACTTTTGTCGCCAATCAATGCAATTCTAAACCACAAGAAAAAAAAAAGCGTTGTTCGCAAGAACTATTTTCTCTCTCTCTCTCTCTTTTAATGAGTGAGAGCATTTTTAGGAAAAAATTTTACATTTAACTTAAATACATATATAGCAGTTAATACCACAAAAATTAATAATATTTAAATTTTAGGGTAAATGTCTTTCCACATACTTAGATATTGTAAAATAATTTAACTGCAACTTTTAAATTTTTTTTGGCACAGATATTTCATACGCACTACGTTGGTGCGATTTGTCTCTTACGCCAATACCATATATACATCTGGGTAATTAACTGACGCCAAAGTGTCATTATTTTGCTTGATATGGCAACCCGGATGTTATTGTCTATTTATTAATAAATTGTCTATTTACAATTTTTGTCTTTTTTTTTTCCAGTTATATAAACTATTTTAATCTAGGCACATTTGTCATACATGCGCCACATTTGCGCGACTGCAATAAAATGGCGATTTTATGCCTCACTTGGTAACCTGGCTGTTGTTTATTTATTAATAAATTTTTATTTTATTTTATTTTATTTTTTAAAGGATATAAATAGTTTTGTTTTATAATTATTAACTAAACTTTTTAAAATTTATTGTTATTTTCTATTTAAAATAACAGAAAATAATTGTAAACTATATATGTAGTTGGTATTTGAAAACAAAATTTTCTCCGAATCGGCATCAGAAGAAAAAAAAACGCGCCAATGTGGTGCGTATATGTCATGTATACATTTTTTTTCACTATACTACAGTATTTAAACATGCTGTATAAATAACGATTATTATTTTTTCAAAACATGTTTGGCACAGATATTATATACACACTGAGGTATCTGACTATCGCCAAAACGGTGTTATTTTGCCTGATATGGTAACCCAGCAATAGTTGTTTCTGTGTTAATAAATTGTTTATTTACTTTCAATTTCTTTTTAGAAATTTTATAAATTGTTTTCTGCTATAGTAACTTTTTTTTTATTTATTAATATTTTCGTTTCGAAAATAATTTTTTTAAATGCACATTTCTTCGCTATTCTAAAACGAGGATTTTGCCGCATTGTCATGTATACATTTGTGAAATATGGTATTTTCAAATGTAAATTGAGTGCTACTTGATTAACACGTCGGCCAGTTTCGGCAAACTATTCAAATTTACATAAATTCATTTTAAATAACGAAAGAACAATAAACATAAATAAAAAATACAAATTAAAAGTCGAAATAAAAAGCACTTTTGAGGTAAAAGAATACGTGCATCACGTGTAATATCAATTGCTATCATACTTACGATCATCGATTATTGACATTTATTCCTATAATCTGCTATTAATTTTTCTCTCGTCATATATATTATAAAGCAGAAATTCTGAAACTTCCAAACGGGTGTTTTCAAAAACTACCCGATGGATTTTTTTGCAGATTATATCATTCGATAGGAAATATTTTTGCGGAGGTTTATGATACAAATTTACAGGGATAACTCTGATTTTTCGTACTAAATTTCTTATTTTTTGGTTATTTTTGACGGAAGGGTTGCAACAGCTAATTTTTTGGCGATAATTATATTTCAAAAAAGAAATGAAATGCTTTATCTAATGGAAAATAACATAAACATTTCGATAAAAAACCTGTTAATTCATTGATTTAAAATAAATAATGATAAAAAGAAAAAATCCGTTTAATGAAAAATAATATTATGAAAGGAAAATATCTATCTTTAACGAAAAAAAAAAGAATATTTATAATATTTAAAAAGTAACTCAATGTGAAAGAAAGTTTTCAAGTGACACAATATTTGGCTATTTATTTCTTTCGAGCCAGATTAAAAGAAAACGTCTCAAAAATTTCATTAGGTAAAACATAAATATTTTTTTTTCTTTCTTTTTTTAAAAATATTTTTAAATCTAATTTTCCCGTTATGTGTTTTACAGAAGAAACTCGCAGAATTAATATTTTTTAAAAGGCTCCAATTGTTATTTGTATGTTGTTTGTTCATTTGGGTGTTTCAATCTACTTTTGTCGCCAATCAATGCAATTCTAACCACAAGAAAAAAAAAAAAAAAAAAAAAAAAAAAAAAAAGCGTTGTTCGCAAGAACTATTTTCTCTCTCTCTCTCTCTTTTAATGAGTGAGAGCATTTTTAGGAAAAAATTTTACATTTAACTTAAATACATATATAGCAGTTAATACCACAAAAATGAATAATATTTAAATTTTAGGGTAAATGTCTTTCCACATACATAGATATTGTAAAATAATTTAACTGCAACTTTTAAATTTTTTTTTTGGCACAGATATTTCATACGCACTACGTTGGTGCGATTTGTCTCTTACGCCAATACCATATATACATCTGGGTAATTAACTGACGCCAAAGTGTCATTATTTTGCTTGATATGGCAACCCGGATGTTATTGTCTATTTATTAATAAATTGTCTATTTACAATTTTTTTCTTTTTTTTTCCAGTTATATAAACTATTTTAATCTAGGCACATTTGTCATACATGCGCCACATTTGCGCGACTGCAATAAAATGGCGATTTTATGCATTACTTGGTAACCTGGCTGTTGTTTATTTATTAATAAATTTTTATTTTATTTTATTTTATTTTTTAAAGGATATAAATAGTTTTGTTTTATAATTATTAACTAAATTTTTTAAAATTTATTGTTATTTTCTATTTAAAATAACAGAAAATAATTGTAAACTATATATGTAGTTGGTATTTGAAAACAAAATTTTCTCCGAATCGGCATCAGAAGAAAAAAAACGCGCCAATGTGGTGCGTATATGTCATGTATACATTTTTTTTCACTATACTACAGTATTTAAACATGCTGTATAAATAACGATTATTATTTTTTCAAAACATGTTTGGCACAGATATTATATACACACTGAGGTATCTGACTATCGCCAAAACGGTGTTATTTTGCCTGATATGGTAACCCAGCAATAGTTGTTTCTGTGTTAATAAATTGTTTATTTACTTTCAATTTCTTTTTAGAAATTTTATAAATTGTTTTCTGCTATAGTAACTTTTTTTTATTTATTAATATTTTCGTTTCGAAAATAATTTTTTTAAATGCACATTTCTTCGCTATTCTAAAACGAGGATTTTGCCGCATTGGTATTGGAAGGAAATCTTGCAAATCCGGGTTTGTGATGGAGTTTTTTGTGAAATATGGTATTTTCAAATGTAAATTGAGTGCTACTTGATTAACACGTCGGCCAGTTTCGGCAAACTATTCAAATTTACATAAATTCATTTTAAATAACGAAAGAACAATAAACATAAATAAAAAATACAAATTAAAAGTCGAAATAAAAAGCACTTTTGAGGTAAAAGAATACGTGCATCACGTGTAATATCAATTGCTATCATACTTACGATCATCGATTATTGACATTTATTCCTATAATCTGCTATTAATTTTTCTCTCGACAGAATAATCAAGTAGTACCGTACATTGTACAAACTCCAGTTAATATTACAAAAGTAGAGCTAAATAACTAAATTTAGGTGCAAATGCACCCACCCATGTTGTAAGAAAGAGACACAAATGTCATATATGCACCACGTTGGGGTGAAACATTTCTGGCGCCACTTTAATGGAAACTTCGTTTTCAAATGACAGATACATTTCTATTTTCTATTTTACTTTTCTATGTATAGAGCATAACATTTTGTATCATTTTAAAATGCAAATAAAAGTAAATAAATACTTCATTAATAAATTAAAAACAAAGCTGGATTACCATAAGAGGCATAAAATGTTCATTTTGTTTCAATCACGCCAACGTGATGCGTATATGACATCTGTATCAAAAAATGAATTTCACACATTCAAAAAACATTCACTTTATTTTTCTAAGGAAAACTTTATTTAACTTTATTTATTCTGCTGCATTCCAAAAACGGAACACTGTAATAGATTTATCAAGAGCAGATGTACGTTGCGAAAGATACTATAATATTGATAGAGGATGTATTAAGGTTTCCACAGATACCCATATCCTCAAGTTGAGATGTTTAGAGTTCAAAAACTATCAAATGAAAATGAATCACTTGAAAATTGTTTAAATTCAATGGTCAATCTCTGCGATCATAATGCTCGCTATTTTAGAAGTATGGTGAATAGACAATATTTAAATTGCTCTTTTCATACTTGCCTCATTTATCTATCAAACTCTACAATAAATGGTCAACTGAGATATTTTTTTCTTAAAAGCCCGAATTTTATCGAATGCATAAGCTGATACAACAAAATAATATTTTATTATTATTTTAATATATTTTGGCGTCAACGGGCCTTGATTCCATTGTTGTTGTTTTTATTTTTGGCTCAGTTTTGTTTTTTCTAGCTTACTGAGTTTTGCACTCATGAAGAATCTCGACAGTAGACTCGAAACAGCTGTTTGCTAACTTTTAATGCATTTTTGGTGCATTTATAATCGTTGGTTTTCTATCTTTAAATACATTGGCGTTTTGTATGATTTTCAGAAATGTGAAAGAGCATTCGAGGCGAAGTTGCTTTAAAAAACGCAATCATATTCAATATTTTGTTTTTTGATTCATGTTTTGTTTTGAAAAATAGACCAGCGCAGCGGGCTTAGCCTGCTAGTTATGAATATCTATATTTTTTTGTTAAAGATATATATTTTCCTTTTATAATATTATTTTGCATCAAACTGATTTTTTTTATCATTATTTATTTTAAATCAATGAATTAACAGGGTTTTTTTCGAGATGTTTATATTATTTTCCATTAGAGAAAGCCATTTCATTTCTTTTTAACCGACTTCAAAAAGGAGAGGAGGTTATCAATTCGACGCGTATGTATTTTTTTTATGTATGTTCACCGATTACTCCGAAACTATGCAGCCGATTAATTTGGTTTTAGTGTTAAATTAAAGAGCTTACTCTCGGATTGGTACCACATCCATTTCATAGAAATTGGTTCAGTAGTTTTTTAGTAATTAAGCAAAAACTATTAAAATTAGTGTTTTTTTGGTAATTAAAACTGTCGAATTAGTTCCTACAATTGACTGGATTCAGGATGGCCGAGCGGTTTAAAGCGCCTGATTTAAGCTCTGGTTCTCGAAAGTGACAGTGGGTTCGAACCCCTCTCCTGACATACGTGTGTACAATAATTTTCCGTATTATAATTTTTACATATATATTTTACAAATTAAATACTAATTATGCTATTAAGAATATTATGTATTTAACCGTTAGCACAGAGTATCAGAGATCTTTTATCAACTCAATACTTTATCAGTGAAAGAGTGCTAAAATAATTGATTTGCAAAAAGTAATATGACATTGAATAAGTTTCCGAACCTATTCCGTATTATACTTTTTACATATATATTTTACAAATTAAATACTAATTATGCTATTAAGAATATTTTAACCGACTTCAAGAAGGAGAGGAGGTTATCAATTCATCGCGTATGTATTTTTTTAATGTATGTTCACCGATTTCTCTGAAACTATTGAACTGATTAATTTGGTTTTGGTGTTAAATTAAAGAACTTACTCTCGGATTGGTACTACTTCCATTTCATAGAAATTGGTTCAGTAATTTTTTAGTAAACGGGCAAAAACTATCAAAATTAGTGTTTTTTCGCTAATTAAAACTGTTGAATGAGTTACTACCATGGAGTGCACTCAGGATGGCTGAGCTGTCTAAGGCGCCTGATTTAAGTTCTGGCTCTCGAAAGAGAGCGTAGGTTCGAACCCCACTTCCGACATACATGTATACAAAAATCTATTCCGTATTATAAATTTTACACATATATTTTGCAAATTAAATACTAATTATGCTATTAAGAATATTTTGTATTTAACCGTTAGCACAGAGTATCAGAGATATTTTACCAACTCAATACTTTATCAGTGAGAGAGTGCTAAAATAATAGATTTGCGAAAAGTAATATGACGTTGAATAAGTTCACCGAATAGATTGTAGTCAAGATAGCCGAGCGGTCTAATGCGCCTGATTTAAGTTTTGGTTCTCAAAAGAGAGCGGGGGTTCGAACCCCACTCCTGACATGCATGTATACAATAACCTTTTGCGCATTATAATTTTTACACATATATTTTACAAATTAAATACTAATTATGTTATTAAGAATATTTTGTATTTAACCGTTAGCACAGAGAATCAGAGATCTTTTATCTCCTCAATACTTTATCAGTGAAAGAGTGCTAAATTAATAGACTTGCGAAAAATAATATGCCTTGAATAAGTTCCGTGAGTTGATTGCAATCAGGATAGCCGAGCGGTCTAATGCGTTTGATTTAAACTCTGGTTCTCGAAAGAGAACGTGGGTTCGAACCCCACTCCTGACATACATATATACAAAAGCCTTTTCCGTATTATTCTTTTTACACATATATTTTACAAATTAAATACTAACTATGCTATTAAGAATATTTTGTTTTTAACCGTTAGCACAGAGTATCAGAGATCTTTTATCAACTCAGTACTTTATCAGTGAAAGTGTGCTAAAATAATACACTTGCGAAAAGTAATATGGCGTTTTTCACCGTTTAGATTGCAGTCAGGATAGCCGAGCGGTCTAAGGCGCCGATTTAAACTCTGGTTCTCCAAAAAAGATCGTGGGTTCGATCCCCACTCCTGACCTGCATGCATACAATAAGCTTTTTCCGCATTATAATTTTTACACATATATTTTACAAATTAAATACTAATTATGTTATTAAGAATATTTTGTACTAGTGAAAAATGCTCCAAGGAGCAGTGCAAAAGCAGAATAGGATTTTAATTGAGCATTAAAAAGTAATGGACAAGTGCTTCTGTGAATTACTGAGCATGAGGAAGGATAGGGGATCCCTTCTTGGCTACAACTCACTTCAATGCCAACTTTGAAAAAATCATATTTGTGCTTTTTCCATACAAAAGAAATTTGCGGTTCTTTAGTAGAATTTTCCACCGTGCTTTAGATGTTAACCAGGGGTGTAGTCATAAAAATAACATAAGATATATGCTCTAAGCAGAGGGATATTCTAGAATGTGTATACTATAAGCTTTCTTGAAAAACAGAGGGTATATGGTGTTTTATTAAAAAGTCCAGAAGGTGTACGGCGTATAGCCTGTACTACATCTCTGATGTTAACTGCACTGTTCACTCTGCACTATACTACAAATCAATTTTCAGTGCAATTATACACTTAGGGTATGCTTGGTGGCAGTGCATGAATTTGATACTTGCAGGAACTAGGTATCTGGCATTATGTCGCCTTCCTTTACATTTATGTCTAATTAAGCTGCATCTTTACTGGTTACTTCTTTACACTATACATTTTTATAGTAACTGCGACAGATTTGTTTTCACGGAAAAAGCGCAAATATGATTTTTTCAAAGTTGGCATTGAAGTGAGTTGTAGCCAAGAAGGGATCCCTTATCCTTCCTCATGCTCAGTAATTAACAGAAGCACTTGTCCATTACTTTTTAATGCTCAATTAAAATTATATTCTGCTTTTGCACTGCTCCTTGGAGCATTTTTCACTAGTCCTTCTATTTTTCCATATTCCACTGGGATACTGCAGAACTTGTTTTGTATTTTATATATAGAAATAAAAAATGTTCCCGGGATAAAAAGTTTGTCTTTTGTTTAAAAAAAAATTAAGTTTTTATCTTTAGTAGTTTTCGAGAAAAGTGCTGTGACACAAAATTTTTGTCCGATTTTCAGAATACTCTACAGTACACCTACAGTATGCCATAAAAAAAAATAATTTTTGTGCTATGTTGTGCTTCTTGGTCAGACGAACATTAAAAAAAAATCATCAAAATTGGATAAGTATTTAGTTAGTTATTGCAAAAAGAAAAATTGAAAAATCCGTGTTTTTGCGGTTTCCTATGCTTAAGCATTATCGCTCAATCATATTATTGTTGCGCGCTGCCGCGTTTACAATGATTCCAACCAATGAAAAAGCGCCATTTCACGGCCAAGTAACCGTTTTCTATACAAGCAGGGGAGTGCGTTGCAGCAAAATGCAGCAGATTTTTAACAGTGTGCAAATCCTTGGCGCTATAGTTTACAGGAGTGGTACATTGTTCAAAATTTGAAACTTTTGTTGCATCGCCACTGCATCGCTTTGATAGAATATCTCTATTTTGATCGATGAGAATCCTCGATGATGCATTTAAGTAATCGTTTTCTACTTATCTACTATATCGTTTCCGTATATTTATTTTTTCAATCAGCACCAAGGTGCGCAGTTTATTAGAAGACGCGCTCTATTAGAGGACGCATTCTATTAGAATAAATACGGTATATACTTATAGTAAATACACTTTGTTAAAGTACAGGGCCCCAATATTTGACAGGTATGCCAGGCATTTTTGTCATTGATGCCATTGTGCTAAAAACAAAATATAAATAAATGAAAAAAATGGATAAAATATAAATTTGGTATGGTGCAAAAAATTGCCTAATTTAAAATTAAAAATCAAATTTCACAGCCACCAGGGCTAGACACCGTGCATAATTAATCAGTAAATGATTCATTAACACTAGAATGCCCGGAAATTCTACTCAAGTTTGAAAATAATATTTCTCACCAGAATTTTTATTCAAAATTATTTAATTGATTTATTTAACGTAAATTTGCGTGGATTAGATTTAAATTATTTCAAGAAAATTTTTCTGGTTCGAATTGAAATTTAGTTACATGATTGGAGTGGAATCGACTCCATCCGGGCGTTCTAGTGTTAAAAAATGACAAAAATCAGCATGTCAAAAATTTCAAAAAATTCATAATTCGTTAAAATATTAAGTTAAAAATAAGAGAAAAAAAAGCATTCTGTATTTTTTTATGCTTAATCGAATGGTGTAACTGGTTTTTCTCTCCGATGATCACAAGTACCTTAGATTGATGACTGCCATTCTTTTATTTCATCTTGTAAAAAAACTGTTTAACGTAAAGCTATGAATTTTTGCAGGATTAATTAGCATCGCAAAATCTTTAAAATAAACTTTACCGCAACATTCTATCTGCAATAGAACGTTAGATATACCCATTTATGACCAAGTTTGGAAAATACGCAATTTCAGAAAAACCGCCCAGCGAAATAACGTTTTCTCGATGACTACCCCGGGATAAAAAGTTTGTCTTTTGTTTAAAAAAAATTAAGTTTTTATCTTTAGTAGTTTTCGAGAAAAGTGCTGTGACACAAAATTTTTGTCCGATTTTCAGAATACTCTACAGTACACCTACAGTATGCCATAAAAAAATAATTTTTGTGCTATGTTATGCTTCTTGGTCAGACGAACATTTAAAAAAAAATCATCAAAATTGGATAAGTATTTAGTTAGTTATTGCAAAAAGAAAAATTGAAAAATCCGTGTGCATCATCGCTCAATCATATTATTGTAGCGCGCTGCCGCGCGCACAATGATTTAACCGTTAGCACAGAGAATCAGAGATCTTTTATCTCCTCAATACTTTATCAGTGAAAGAGTCCTAAATTAATAGACTTGTATCAAAATAACATGACCTTGAATAAGTTCCCTGAGTTAATTGCAATCAGGATAGCCGAGCGGTCTAATGCGCTTAATTTAAGCTCTGGTTCTCGAAAGAGAACGTGGGTTCGAACCCCACTCCTGACATGCATATATACAAAAGCCTTTTCCGTATTATTCTTTTTACACATGTATTTTACAAATTAAATACTAATTATGCTATTAAGAATATTTTGTTTTTAACCGTTAGCACAGAGTATCAGAGATCTTTTACCAACTCAGTAGTTTATCAGTGAAAGTGTGCTAAAATAATAGACTTGCGAAAAGTAATATGGCGTTGTTCACCGTTTAGATTGCAGTCGGGATAGCCGAGCGGTCTAAGGCGCCCGATTTAAGCTCTGGTTCTCGAAAGAGATCGGGGGTTCGAACCCCATTCCTGACCTCCATGTATAACATACAGTATTTTTCCGTATTATAATTTCTTTAACTGACTTAAAAAAGGAGAGAAGATTATCATCAATTCGACCGCGTATGTACTTTTTTTTATATATGTTCACCGATTACACCGTAACTATCCAACCGATTAAACTAAGTATTACGGTATAAATAACTAAAAAGTAAGAAATAAAGTTTTTCAAAAAAAAAAATATAACCGACTTCAATCAACGCTCTAAAAAGAGTTAAATAATTCTTAAAAATACCCTAATGATGAATTGTTATCTAATAACCACACGTCAGATATCATGTACCGACAAAAAAAATGGTTATAAGTTTAATACATAGAACTTAATATCCAGCAAACATGTTTTTTCGACAGAATATTTTTTACAAGAGATTAATTTACATATTTTTGATTTAATTTATGAATATATACATATAAAAAGTAATGAATTACTTTTTGAAGTTGGTGCCAAACGATCACAATCAATAATGATTTTTACCATTTTATTTATGGTATTAGTCATAATATAACCACAATTCTTACTATACTTACAATAGTTTGGCACCAACTTCAAAAAGTAATTCATTACTTTTTATATGTATATATTCATAAATTAAATCAAAAATATGTAAATTAATCTCTTGTAAAAAATGTTCTATCGAAAAACCATGTTTGCTGGATATTAAGTTCTATGTATTAAACTTATAACCATTTTTTTTTTTTTTTTTTTTTTTTTTTTTTTTTTTTTTTTTTTTTTTTTTTTTTTTTTGTCGGTACATGATATCTGACGTGTGGTTATTAGATAACAATTCATCATTAGGGTATTTTTAAGAATTATTTGAAATATAATTATTGCCAAAAAATTAATTGTTGCAACCCTTTCATCGAAAAAAACCGAAAAATACGAAATTTATTACGAAAAATCAGAGTTATCCCTGTATATTTGAATCACAAACCTCTGCAAAAATACTTCCTATCGAATGATGCAATCTGAAAAAAAAAATCCGTCGTGTAGTTTTTCAAAACACTCGAGCCGAAGTTTCAGAACTTCTCCTTTATAATATATAGGATAAACAATAATAGCCGAGTTACTATCTCAGGCAAATACGCCATTTTCATCCGAATTAGAAATGTATGAGTGTTATGATAGCATTATAACTCTAAATTATATTCGCATTAAACGAGATTACGAAATATTTCTATAACGTTTTGATTAATCAAGTTACTTCTTTTTTAGTTTAGTTCAAATTTAGCCAAAATTGTCTCCTTTTTCACCAAAAGGAGATTTTTTCACATATGTAACTTAGATACAAATCTTAGATGCTGAAAAAAAAATGTTTTGACTTTTTCTATTATTTCTTTTTTTATTATTTATTTAATTAACTGCATTTTAGATCATATGAGTCATAATCGTGTCTTATAAATGTATTTAATATGGTTTTTAGATATACGTATTTTATACAGAAAGAAAGTGGAGTGGGGGCGAAAAGAACAATACTTTACCACCTGCAATATTCGGCATTTCAAAATGCCTCTGCTGACACTAATTAGATAAATTATGTGTATACAATAAGAGATAAATGTCTTTTAATTCTGTACTTTCGTGTTAATCTTATAAAGTAGTAACGTTTGTGTGTTTTTGAGGTGATATCATTGAAACTGCCTAGCCAATTTAAAAAAGTATTGGGGGGCAAAAAATACAGGTAACCATCTTTGCTCCAAAATAGACTATACTTAATGTCTGTAAAATAACCTCCATCAATGCAGGATCAAAAAATTTCTAAAATTGCGATTTCTCTAAAATGCATTAGACTAGAAATTTGAAGTTTGTTGTAGTGATTACTTTTACGATGTAATATATTTGTTATGAACGATTTCTAAAAACTTCAAAAGATTAATTTGTCAAATAAACATAGAATAATTTGGAATAATTTTAAATTACGATACTATTCGCGTTAGAAACTTTAACTTTGGCATTACTTATAAGTTGTAAATGTTTATTTAGGACGAATTCTAAAAAAAGGAATTCCTTAACTCTTATCGATAACTTTATTACATTTGTGAAAAATAAACAGATATTCAACAATATAAACTATTTGGAGAGATCTCCCAGGATAAAAAATACAGTTCATTCTCTTCAATCATAATATTTTTTGTTATTTTTTGTTATTAAGAGTTACTCAAATTAGTTCGGAACGTCTGTTTATGCTCTTGACAACATTTTAAAGACTTATCATTTCAATATAAAATAATTTTGTGTTTTATATTTTTTATTACTTTTAACATGTTGCAAACTTCCAATTTTATATCCATGCATGATTTCTTGCCAGATACTCTCTATTTTAAAGTGTCTACTAATTTATGTATAATATTTTGTAATTCTACGATTCAGTTTGATTATTTTCACCATCACAATTTATCACACTATATGACCAATTAAAGGTACCATATCATTTTATTTTCTTATTGCAAGTTATTAAACATGCTCTCAACAAAATGGCTGAAATCCTCCTCTGAGGGAAACCCTACTAAATTTTATTCAAGCCACCCAATGAACAAAAATGTAGTTAAACTTAAATTGCATACCATAACTGAAAACGCACTTTCAGCAGTCATTCTTAATAAGCAAAATTTCAGACAGAGTATTTTTACGGATATATTTTATGTGTATGTGCAAATGAACGATAGATGCGATAGACGCTATATTCTCTAAGAAACATCTGGTAGAAGCCTTATAGATCGGGCGACGACGACACAGTTGACTACGTTATCGAGATACGAGATGAAATCATGATGTAAGACAAGGTAATTGGGAGTAGGTTAAGGAATAACTGCTCTGCCGTTGATTTTTTTTTTTTTTTTTTTTTTTTGGTCCAATATGAGCAGCAACGGGTGCCAACTCGTAACTTTTGGCGTCACTATGAAGTCATCAAGTTACAAGAGGAAATTTGTACGAAAAAATTTAATAATACGCTGCAAAGTTCTACCCCATAGACCATTATGTAGCCAATCTCTTTTGAAAATCGATCTCTTTATGAGACTGTTAAATACGCACATTCTACAGAAAGCACGTTTTTGGATTAATCAGAAATGCATAGCAATTTCATTATTTCTGTTATACAGTAAATCACTGAAATATGCAGCAAACAATTTTACTTCATAGACTACAATTTAAGGGAATACTTTTGAGTTCCCCTATACAGATTCTGTAAGGAGTAAACTTAACATATTCATAATCATCTTCTCGTGAATCTCAATTATGTACATAAATTTGATTATGTTTCAGATTGTACATCACTATTAAAATACCCCAAATAATATTTCCCCGTGTACAATAATGAAATAGAATTCTTTTGAGTGACCTGTAAAGGAAATGCGAATGTTACACGCTTTTTTTATAATACCCAAATACCGAAAATCGCGTGGTAATCCTAAATAAATTATATCATTTGTATGTGAATCCGACTATATTTACGGTATTTAACACACGAAAACAAAAAACCAGTCATAAACACTTTTCAACTAAGCTGGAAAGTGTGGAAAAGCTGTGCCCATCGATAAAGCATAATTGTCACTTTGTACTCATAAAACTTGCCGTGATTTTTTTAACGAATGCTCGTATCCACTTACGAATTGTATCATTCTATTCAAAATGTAATAATACATTACAGACAAAACCAGTTGACCTATTTTAAAAAATATTGGTACCTCCTCCCCGAGATAAATGCTTCCTTTGCCCTCAAAGCACTGTAAAATAATTTATATATTTTAGGACTCGTCGGATTTTTAGTTCTACTGTCGAAACGATTTTTCTGCATAATTTTCCTATAGAATAGATTGAAAAATTATTTGAAAATGGATTTAAAATGAAGTAAATACCTTATCCTATGGCAGATTTTCCGAAAATCTAATATACATTTCTTGGGACAGAATTTTAGAACATATTTGCAAAATGGGGATCAATGGGAAACATTATTTTAGATTTATGTCGTTCACTTAAACACACAGAAAAATATGATTACAAAAAATTCCGAACATAAATGCTTGTTTGCTTCTGAAACACTTATTATATGTGTATTATTCAATGTTGTAATTAACTTTATACTGGAAGAATAATTAAGTTTTTCAATCATTACTATTTTTGCTGAGGAAGATATCTTTTAACAATTAATATTTGAGTAATCTTTATACACAAAAATCATTCAAAGTTAAAAATATACATTTGAATGATAATTTCTTTGAATTCTTTTGTTATTTGTGATCACCATATAAATGTTCTTAGCTACATGTTACAGAAAGTATAAATAACTAACTATTGATATTTATGTAAAAATATTTTCTGCTAAAGTGCGATTTATTTAAAATCTGCGAAAAAGTCTTAATTTATGCAGTGTAACTTACAAATAAATTCTAAATTTTGAAATATTTTATCCAGAAAGCTTGTATTAATAATTTTAAAACATTGAATTAATAAATTCAATATTCCCTTTAGAATAAAGATAGATGGAAAAATTTATTTTATTATTATAACTGTATTTTATATTTACAGGTAAATGTCAAATTATTTTTTCAAAGCGCTTATTAAAAATGTATCGTCAATATGTGCTAATGGAAAATATTACTTTCACTATTATTAAACATTTTAATTAATTTTCCGCGAAATATCAAATTGTGTCTTGAAATATTTCTTTGAAAAATTTTATAAATGTCAAATTCCACAATACATTTTATTTTTATTTTGACTTCCGATTCAGATATTTCATGTAATTGCCTGAAATGGTAAATATTTGTTGAATGTTTAAAAGATAATATGTATTTAATTAAGCAATGTTTCTAAAGGTGTATATAAGTGAAAGTATAAGTGAAGTATTAAGTTTAAATATTAGCAGGTATTAAATTGAAAGCATGTGCAAAGAAATGAAAATTTTGCTTATATAAGCACGTCAAAATTTTGCCTTACTACATAAAAAGGATAATTTGTTTGACTATTTTGTTTACAATGTTCATCGAAGTTAATTTCAATGAATCCCTGGTTTGGAAATAAAAGTATTAAGAATAACTTTATTTATTTAATTTTCAGCAATTTATTATTTTAAATTTTCTGCCTGAAACTTGCATTTTGTAGAGATATACATGAGTAAAAAGAAATATTATATAATAAATATTTTTTACATTAAGGTTTATTTTTTTCTGTTTATGAAATAGAACAATTTTATTTGAAAATTTATATAAACCTATACTTATATATGCATAATGCAATAAAATGGATTAAAAAAATTTTCCTGTTGAACATACTACTTTAACTTACACTACCGAACATAACTGAAAACCATAATATATAAACAAACTATTAAAATAAACCATCAAAACATTAACTCATATATAATTAAACCGAGGAACAAAGTAGTAAAAATCAAACTAGGATACGTCCTGCATATATATATATATTACACACACACACACATATATATATATAGGGCGGGGGTGTTACGATCAAAACCCGAATTTGGCCAATTCGCGAACTGGCCAGATGCGATTGGCCAATTCGCGAAGTAGCCATATATGATTGGCCAGTTCATGAAATAGATATAGGCATTCGGTTTAACCCTTTTGGGTCTGGTGTATAAAGAAGAAAATTATACAAAAGTATGTGATATTTAATATAGGAAATTCGTAAGCGTCTTTCTTACTCAGGTACAATTTTACGGGTCAAACTTGTTTGTATTGTGTGCGAAAAATGCGCATGAAAATACAATTACCACTCATTGGAATGAACTAATGTATTTAAATAAAGTTCAATTATGCCAGATCTTTTTTTATGTTCTATCTTTCTTCTTTTCTCTTGTTTTTTTACTCATACTTTAGAAGAAAACGTCTGAAGATTTATAAACATCCTTTTATTTTAAACTTAAAAGAAATTATTTATGTATGCTTTGGAAAAATTTTTGCTACAAACAGGATTTTAAACTATACGTTTTCTTTGCGGAATATTAAAAACTCCTTACTATTTTTCCCTCCTTAAGCATAAATATATTGATTTATTTTCTTTTTTCCCTGCAATAGAGAATAAGTAACGAAACAGTGTTTCAATATCCTCTTACGCATGTTTATGTAATTTTCTGGTGCATTTAGGATCTACTAAGAAGACCATTCTATGGTAAAAGTATTTTACCTTTGATCTACGGAAAAAAATTGATGCTTGACATTTTTCTCAATTTATGCGTGAGCAAAGCATCAGAAACGTTCTGATTTGTACAAATACAGAGTTGAAATTTTTGAATCTGTAAAAATGCTATTTAATAAGCATGTTTCATTTCGTTTCGGAGAAAAGGAATGATTGAAATAAATTTTAAAAGACCTGATTTTAAAAATGAGGTTCAATTTTACAAAAAACTACTGTTCTCTTCCAGCTATTTTTCTGTGCAACATTCATGGAAATAAAAACTCCTATTTATAAATTTCAACCGTGAGATTTTTATTTTTATTATTTAACATTTTTTTTTATAATTTAGTAAAATAAAAGAAAAACAGTAAAAGCATTAACTGATGTAAAAGTAATATAATTTTAACGGAAATAATTCATGCTCTGTAAAATATTTGCAGTAAAGTAACTGGTCAATTGACCGTTTTTACAGAAAATAGTTATGCAACCGTAATTTAACTGCATTCTGACTATTCTAGTATAGTAAAGTACATTCTGGTATAAAAGTGTCCCTATTAGTGTCAGAATACAGTTTATTTATTGTTATGTACTCGTATTTTACAGACAAGGTCGTTAGACCCTTTTTTTGGCTGCAAATTATTTACAGTGTACATAATGTTTAAACATTAATAAATTTATTGAAAAATCCGATATCCGAAAATATATATGTGTTTAAATGCAAATGAAAGCATTAAATTGTAATAAGTTCTGTTATCTTTTATAATACACATCAAATATTTGCTAATTTTTTACAATGGATTATATTTAACTAGCGAGCTACGCCCGCTAGCTGGGCCACTTTTTACAAACGAACCTCGATATTAAGCAATATATAATAAACAAAAAAATTCATTTAATAAGCAAGTCTTGGTGTTCGAATCCTCAAGCACAATAAAAGTAAATTAAAGAGCTATGGTTGTTATGCGCCCATTATCCCGTTAAAAATATGTGATTTCGCACAGTGGGCTCTACGCTCCATGGTCGCCATCGTCCCATTAAAAATATTTGGTTTTGTACGGTTGGCTCTGCGCGCCCATAAGACATTTTCTCGTATTTTTTGGTTCATCAGAAGCAGACTTTTACGCAGATTCTGAATATGTAATCAGTTTTTTTCTACTTTAAAAACTGTCTGCATGATGGTTTAAGAAAAAACGCGCAAAAAAGGGAGAAAAAGAGGTTTTCGACTGCTTCTTCTTTTAACCAAAGGAGAAAAGTTCTTTTCCTTCACCCCAAGGTGGCGCAGTGTTCTGCCTCAGAGCTCCGTTTGAGCGCCGTTTGGGATTTGAGACATTTTTCGTTCCGATTCCCAAGGGGTTTCTAATTCATAACTTTTTTATTTTTGGTCCCACGGTCTCGAAAATGCCCGAAATGACTTCCCCGGAATTTTTCCAATCGAAAGACACCTCTCGCGACTTCCAACTCGCCCGCGTTGCGAACTGTAATCGGCTTCAAGCAGACAGACAGACAGAGGTGCACGGATTTTATTAGTATAGACTAGCGAGCTACGCCCGCTAGCTGGGCCACTTTTTCCAAACGAACCTCCGTATTAAGCAGTATATAATAAGCAAAAAAATTCATTTAATAAGCAAGTCTTGGTGTTCGAATCCTCAAGCACAAAAAAAAAGTAAATTAAAGAGCCATGGTCCCTTTAAAAATATGTGATTTCGCACTGCGGGCCACGTGCACTTGAAAAAAAAAAAGATTGTGGATTGGAACTATGATCGCTTCGCGCACATAGTCCCGTTAAAAATATTTGGTTTTGCACGGTGGGCACTACGCGCCCTTAAGACATTTTTCCGTATTTTTTAGTTCATCAGAAGCAGATTTTTACGCAGATTCTGAATATGTAATCATTTTTTTTCTATTTTAAAAATTGTCTGCATGATGGTTTAAGAAAAAACACGCAAAAAAAGTTTCGATAGTCCTGTTTTATTTCTAAGTTCAATATTTTAGCGAAAACTACGGTAAATATTCTACGGCAAGTCAAAAAAATTGATGCGGAAAAAAACGCAATTAGCGCCGGTGAAAAAGAGGTTTTCGGCTGTTTCTTCTTTTAGCCAAAGGGGAAAAATTCATGTTCTTCACCGCAAGGTGGCGCAGTGTTCTGCTTTGGAGCTCCGTTTGGGAATTGTGACATTTTTCGTTCCGATTCCCAAGGGGTTTTTAATTAATAACTTTTTTTAATTTTGGTCCCACGGTCTCGAAAATGCCCGAAATGACTTCCCCGGAATTTTTCCAATCGAAAGACACCTCTCGCGACTTCCAACTCGCCCGCGTTGCGAACTGTAATCGGCTTCAAGCAGACAGACAGACAGACAGAGGCGCACGGATTTTATTAGTATAGATACCAATTATAATAAAACTGAAAGTTCTACATTTAGAAAGTTTTATAAATTTTAACATTAGATATACTTAGATTTTTATATGCAATTCAGCAAAGGAAGACCTCTTTATAAATTTTATATATTTTGTAAGTCATTTTATTCGAACTGGTCTAATACGTTAAATGCAGAATGCCAAATTTCGCAAAATTAAGGTCTGTCACAGATAAAAAAGTATCTTAACAAATAAGAAATATTTTGTTGAATAAGTTGGTGGTGTTTATACATCAAAGCATATCCGGAATTCATTGTACTTTGTTGTATTATAAATAGTTCAAGTGTCATAAGTATTTCTTGCAAAGATCTTTCGTGTAATAGAATATTCAATACAACAGTTTACCGCAGTTATGTATGACTATTTTGATATGTCAAACAAGTTCATAACATCCCCTTACTAAATCCTTCTCTGATGTAAAAATTTGCCAAATAAAATATGGAAGAAATTTTGTAATATGGTAGCTCGGATATAAATTTCGTCACATTTTGAAGTATAATATGGGAATTAAAACTTTTGACAGGATAATAGAATTATTCTTGAACGTATAATTATAATAGAAATTCACATTTGATATCGTAAATATTTCTATAAAATTCTTAGATCAATTGTAATAGCAGAAAAAGGCTTTCTGATTACAGACAGTGTATATAAATGGATATTTAATTGCAAAATTGCTATAAATACCACATTCTGAATCGAAAAGTTATAATAGTTTTTTATTTTTTCCTGCATGGTTTTAGAAGTACACTAGACAATAATAAAAAAGAATATTGCCCAGTTAAACTGATGGCATTGAGCTCACAGGCTACGCATACTAATTGTACATTACAGCCTTGTATTTTCGTTAATTCCGTTCGAAAAAAAAATTAAAAAGGGGTAACAGCTCTCCCCTATCTCCTTTTTTATACTTAATCACTGAACCTCCTAAACAATCAAGTACATGCTTTACCATATTAAAAAACCTATATCGAACATTCAGAGCAAAACGGATAATTCTTAATAAAAACCCATTTAGCATTTATATAATTTAAGAGGAATTATTCTCCTCTTTTATATCTAACCATTAAACTTCCAAAACTATTCAGAGATTTGAACGAAGTCTGACAATTCTAATTGACAAATCCATTTATACAAGTTAAGGGGAGGGGCATTAGAACCCCCGTTCCCCCTGTTTATATTTATTCAATGAACACCTAATAACAGCCACGGTATCGCCTCATCAGAATGATCCTATATCTAAGTTTTCAACGAAAACTGTTAATTCTGCATGAAAATCCCGTTTATATCAATTAAGGGGAGGAGCATAAGCCCCCCCCCGTTCCCCCTGTTTATACTTATTCTATGAACACCTAATAACAGCCACGGTATCGCCTCATCAGAATGTTCCTATATCTAAATTTTAAACGAAAACTGTTAATTCTGCATGAAAATCTCGTTTATATCAATTAAGGGGAGGCATGAGCCCCCCGTTCCCCCTGTTTATACTTATTCAATGAACACCTAATGACAGTCACAGAATCGCCTCATCAGAATGATCCTATATCTAAATTTTGAACGAAAACTGTAAATTCTGTATGAAAATCCCGTTTATATCAATTAAGGGGAGGGGCATGAGCCCCCCGTTCCCCCTGTTTATACTTATTCAATGAACACCTAATGACAGTCACGGAATCGCCTCATCAGAATGATCCTATATCTAAATTTTAAACGAAAACTGTTAATTCTGCATGAAAATCCTGTTTATATCAATTAAGGGGAGGGGCATGAGCCCCCCGTTCCCCCTGTTTATATTTATTCAATGAACACCTAATGACAGTCACGGAATCGCCTCATCAGAATGATCCTATATCTAAATTTTGAACGAAAACTGTTAATTCTGCATGAAAATCCCGTTTATATCAATTAAGGGGGGGGGCATGAGCCCCCGTTCCCCCTGTTTATACTTATTCAATGAACACCTAATGACAGTCACGGAATCGCCTCATCAGAATGATCCTATATCTAAATTTTAAACGAAAACTGTTAATTCTGCATGAAAATCCTGTTTATATCAATTAAGGGGAGGGGCATGAGCCCCCCGTTCCCCCTGTTTATATTTATTCAATGAACACCTAATGACAGTCACGGAATCGCCTCATCAGAATGATCCTATATCTAAATTTTGAACGAAAACTGTTAATTCTGCATGAAAATCCCGTTTATATCAATTAAGGAGAGGGGCAGGAGCCACCCGTTCCCCCTGTTTATACTTACTCAATGAACACCTAATAACAGTCACGGAATCGCCTCATCAGAATGATCCTATATCTAAATTTTGAACGAAAACTGTTAATTCTGCATGAAAATCCCGTTTATATCAATTAAGGGGAGGGGCATGAGCCCCCCGTTCCCCCTGTTTATACTTGTTCAATGAACACCTAATAACAGTCACGGAATCGCCTCATCAGAATGATCCTATATCTAAATTTTGAAAGAAAACTGTTAATTCTGCATGAAAATCCCGTTTATATCAATTAAGGGGAGGGGGCACGAGTCCCCCGTTCCCCCTCTTATACATATCGAATGAACTCCAAAAACTAATCAGGGAAGCGCCTTATCAGGATATACCTATATACAAAATTTCAAGTGGATCGGATATTTTTATCATGAGTTATCGCGTTACGCACGAACGAACATACGAACGTACATACAGAACGGACGGGCACATAAGCTGAGGCAATGATAGCCTGTGAGCTAAAAAGTATTAGAGACTTCCTGGTTTTGGTCCATTGTCGATAAACCAGTGAAATACTTGACGAATTCCACCGAAACTTAAGAAAGTAAAGAATATTTTTAACCTGGTATATTTAATTGTGTATCTGAAAAAATATTTTTCCATCCTGAACAGTTCGAAACTTTTTGATACATTTTAAGACCCATTTTTAAAAGTAGAAACATGAAATTCGCTGAGGTAATTTTTGAAAAGATCTATAAGATACCGGGTTATTTCATTTTTTGCTCATTTTATTAGAATTTGATTTATAAATGATTGCTTTCTCAGTAAGACAATTTTCTTCGTACCCACATCTCCCACTTCGAAAAATTTAATTTAAAATACAAACTTGGACAGCAATTTTTGCAATATTTTCTGTCTTTATCAAAAAGTCGACAAGCATGGCACATTGTGTACTTTTTATGTAAGAGAATTTGCCAGTTTGATGTGTTGGACAGCAAAAATGAATTTAAAAATAAACAGTTTTCATTGGAATAACCCTTAAGTGAAGGTATAGTCAAGAGGACTGTTAGAAGATCACCAATAAATTCAATAAAAAGGATCATATTACAATAAACATTAATAACAAAATGATTAAACTATTCTGTTGCTGTTCCAGATATCCCCGAAAGTGTTTTATAACATTTTATTCATTTGTGTAAGTATAGCATACAGATATAACGAATTTTTCTAAAAAATTCAATGGGCATAAAGAATGGTCATGGAAACGTCTATGCACATTAGGATGTTTCATTTTTTCAAAAGTGTGATTTTCATAAGACTTGATTTTGCCCCGAGTCTAAGAGTTGTCAAAGGTATGTATACCAAATTTCAAGAGGATTAGTTAATAATTAGGGGTTGCACATTTTAATCACTTTTATCTCAAAGTAGGGAAATTTCTAATATTGGAGTGTTTCGTATTAATGGCTTCTCATGTATTTCTTTCATTTTGAAGGTAACTGAACTTTAAAATGGGAACCAAAGAAGGAATTTTCTTACTAGAAAGGATGTATAGATGTGTGTTTTCAGGAACTCGGAACTTCCTTCAAAGGAACGTGTACTTTTAATTTTTATTTGCTATTACAAGGAAATGAAAGAAACACATTCGGATGCTGCTATATTTACGAGCACTAAACTAGAGGAAGTGTAAGGGAAAGCAGTGTTAAATTCAGGGGTGATCCGTTGGGGACCTCCCCTCTCCCCTGAGGAATGAGATGTACTTTCCGGAAGACTTTATATTTTGTGGTTTTAATGTTCAAAAAGTGCAATCTCCACTCCAGCCGGAACTCAATAAAGTTTATAGGTATCATTAGATACGGGGTATATACGACAATGCTGGGTGAAGAAAACACCGTTTAAGGATTTCTAGAAGAGTAGCAAATGAAAATAGTTAACTGCCTCCTAAATGCTCTGTATGGCAGAAATCATCCACGAGAAAACTTCAAAGAGTTATTACAACTCTCACTTCTGTACTTGGTTGGTCTGAAATTGACTTCAGTTTCAGGATTTCGAAGTTCTATATCAAGGGATAGCAAAGGCTATATATGCACTTACAAATCGCTCACTTCACCTAACAGTTGAACATTACTTAAAGAGACGTGAAATTAATGAAACGGATTACACTTTTTGTCAGCCTCATATATGTTCACTTTTGTCATGAGACAATTGCAAATCAAAAAGCTCCAAGGAATTATTCGAATATACTAGAGCTTCTGAGCACTTAACCAGATGTAAATGCCTGAAACAGTGCTCTCACACTTGCTAAGAGAAAAAACATCAAACTTGTCAAAAACAAACATCAAATTTGTTTTTTTGGACGAATGTTATTATGTAGGAAGAATATATTATGGAAAAATACATGGTCATGCATATTGATAAGAAAATATGATTAAAATTTTAGAAACAAAACATGCAATGAAAACAGAATCGAAACGATCAGAGGGTAAAAACCTAGTTTTTGTAGGAAATGGCCTGAGCTTTTTCATTACTAATAAAATGAAAAAGTTCATTGCATTGTTTAGGATCCTCTATGTGACAAAATATATTAGCGGTATTCTAGGAAGCTATGTGAACGCTCCTACATTGGTCAGTAATACCGCAGAAAGAGGAATTGCTCTGATAAAAATCTTTGACGAATCAGTCAGGGAAGAACGAAAAAACAAGTCTTGTTGAGGGTAGTCAAGCATCACAGAAAAGTCGTCCCCAAATGAAAATAAAGGGGCTGCATCGTTCAGGGTTGATTATTGCTTTTTATATTACCTATTAAATATAGAATCGAGTTTTAGTATTCTTTTAAGTTTGTGTTTTTTAGTTTTTACTATAAAATTAATAATCGTATTTTTTCCTACTTTTAGAAAGGTTACCAAAACGTGCAACCTCTAAATTTTATCCAATCGTCTTGAAATATGCCATGCATATTTTTTACATGATAGAGACTCGCGACCTAAGTGAAATCTACATAAATTTTATACTTCTTTTTTTAACTTACAAAATGAATCACCCTAATGCACATAGTCTTCGGAAATTACCCTAATGCACATAGTCTAAAGTACATTAGCACATAGTCTAGTACATTAATACCTTCGGAAATTCACCCTAATGCACATAGTCTTCGGAAACAAATTACAGCGTACGTAAATGCGCCGCTAAATAATGCTGTATTTTAGTAACCTATATATACAATTATTATAAAAATTTGCAGAACCATATAGACATTGAATATTTAAATTCATTATGCATCATTAATAAAATTTTTGGATATATTGTTTTATCACTATAATCAATGTACTGTCGGCTCTTGTTAATTCGAAATCGGAAAAATCGAATCTTCGCTTAGTTCGAAATAAACACAAATTCCCAAAATTTCAATAACAGAATAACGATAAAATTTTTCATTTGCTCGAACTCATTTTCTCTTGATTTCGTTTAATTCGAAATAACGCGATTCCTTTTTTCGTCTTTTTTCTTACTTTCTCTTGGACTCCAGATCCTTCAAATAACTTTCTTTCCTTTTTGTCAGAATTGTTCTAAACAAGTATACATAGAGTATCATGTGAGATATCCACATTTTCGTGTCCCGTTTGACCATCAGTGACATTTACACCCCATCTTCCTTTGTGGTTGCTTCTAATCTCTTAAGTAATTTATGTACTTGCATGTTTTAATTTAATATTAAGTCATATTCTAATGTTAACAAAGGAAATACATTTAAAAAATACTATAATATTAATTTCTTTCTAGTAATTCTCCTTTAAAAATGCTTCCCTCTGATACCCATAATTAGAACTCTGGATAATTCGAACATTTCTTGTAGAACCGACGAGTTCAAATTAACGAGAGCCGACTGTATACCATTGAATATCCAAATGCGAGGTGGAAGCCATGAACAATTTTAAGATGAAAATTTCAGGATGGCACAAATATTCATAGATTCACAAATAAAACATACATGATAATTTGAAAATAAATTAAATTAAAAAATAATACTAATAATAGTAATAATAAATAACTAAATAAACATATAAAAAAATTGCGTGGTTTATTATTATTTTTTTTTAATTTATTTTAGAACGTCTTTTAAAAAATACATACACCGAAATGATTTTTGTATAATAAATTATTTTGAGACATGTTGCTGCATATTAGACACAAAATAGCACCATCATGGTTACTTGAAAAATTACATTATACTAGCCGCATTTTGCGACCACTTTGGTCTCACTTAAATGCATACTAAGTATTAAATCATATTACTTTTATTCATAATTTATTTTAATTGCTCAATTTTTTTTCCAAATTGGAATATTCTGTTAAAGAATTAGGCGCATATATCATATACGCACCACATTGCCACAATTATAGCAAAAATGCAAATATAACTCGGCATAACTCGGCAATTGTTATTTATTCGTTAATAAACTGTTTTTGTTTACTTTTATTTTCTTTTTTAAAATGATAGAAATCGTTTTGTTCTATAATAATTAAAGAAACTTTTTTTATTTATTATTATTTCTTTTTTTTAATAATAGAAAAGAGATACAAAATATAAATGCAACTGGTATTGAATATGAAGTTCTTGCCAAATTGACATCAGAAAAAAATCGCACCAAGTGGTTACATCTTTGCAGGTATATGAAATTTTTGCCGATAAATCAAGCGTTCGGTATTTTTATGCTGATTTGGAGCATCGCCAAATATTGTACACGGAGCATTTTTTCGTATTTCATTTAAAATATATTTAATAATATAATTCTTTCTTTCATTTCATTTATAATAACATAACTTTAATTTGAAACTGATACGTTTAAAATTCAGGATTTTTATTTATAACAATAGAATAAGAAAAAAAAAATAACGATATTTAGAAGCACCATAATTTTTTTAAGTCTTCGAGTTTGGAGGGGGCTTTTATTGAAACTTATAGCAGCTGAGCTGTTGTCTCAAATGATCAAAACGAAGCTCCACGGAATAAATGTGTTTCATTTGGCGGTTTCCATTAAAGAATTAAACAATAACCGTGATTTTGGGGCCACATATGTTAGGGTAATATATATATATAGATAGATAGATTAAAAGTTACATACTTTGACAATGATTATTCTTTTAAAAATACCTCTTTCTGAAAAATAGTCTATATTAAAAGAAAAGGATTATGTTATTTAACATTTGCATATTTTACACGTTTTACACTATGTCACATGTAACGCTTTATTTCATAGGGGAAAAAACTTCATTTTTGAATTTTTTTTTCTTTTATGTGAAGATTTCGGTATCAGTAAGTGAAAAATATTTGTAGATGCAAAATTACTATCTGCATAATAAATTAAAAATTTCTAATAGGTTTCAAGTACAGTTCCAATTATCTTCATCTTTATGTAAAGTAACTACAATTCTGCTTCTCTCGGACAAAAAAATTACTTTTGCTTTTGTTCATTTTGTAGTTTCAGTGCGTCATTTAAGGAAAAGTTTATCAGAAATTTATCGCAACACTTCCTTATTAATAATTTCATTGCATATTGCAATAACACATTTTCCTCTATCAAAAGATAAAAAAATCAAAGCTCTTTCATTACTTTTAAGATTAATATATCTGCGCGGTCTCATCGAACTAACTCGGCACGACCGTGCAATTAAACTTTATGTCGCAAAGTATTTATCAATAAAAAATTATAAACAAATCATATATTTACAGCAATATTATTCTACAATAACACGTACAAAGTGTCTACGCAGAATTTCAGAATTACCTGTTTTAAATTTCTGGTTTCAAAAACCAACTTTCCATCTTTATCATACGCTAGCTTTTTATACTTTATTCCCTTTTTATGTTCTAGTTGTACCACTATCTTTTAAAAGTAATATTTATATCTTTCTCGTAAAGTGCTTAACAGTGCGAAGAGTTTGAGGGGGTTCTTAGCTGTTGTCAACTTAACACCCAAACGAAAATTGGATTGTTTTATAAAGTATGAATGCGTACGAAAAGAAATAGTCTAAGTTCAGTGAAATCTGTGAGTTTAACCCTTTCAGTGCGGATTTTTTTTTTTGGGGGGGGGAGGGAGTTAATGGCCTGTGCGAAATATTTTGACTAAAAATCGATTTATTCAAAAACAACAAGTAACGTTTTTGTTTTACTCACAGTAAGTGAAAACCACAAAATAACAAGATTTACTGAAGTGTGTTACCACTGGAAGACTTATAACCGCTTCATTTTAGGATATTTTACTCATTTCGCAAACATTTTTTTGAAAGTTAAACATTGTCAAAATTACAAATTAAGTAACTTGTTAACATGCTAAATGAACATAAGGATAAAATGTCCGTGAGCACAATAAATGCGTGATAACCTAAGCGACTTTTGTTGACGTTTTCTGTAGTCTACAGAACCCAACTCCTAGATGTCGACAGTAGTCGACTCCCACATTCGGAGTTTTATGTCGACTTCTGTCGAATCCCGCACTAAAAGGGTTAAGAGGAAAAATAAACCACGGAACAATGTAGATGGCGTTCTGATTTGCTTAGTTGTGGAACAATTTAAGATCCAGTTTAAAGTTGGTTTGAGAAGGTAAAGCATAGGGAGTTATGAGAGAAAATATTTAATATTCATAGGATTCGCAAGACTCTTAAAGCTTTAAAATATTCGAAATTTTAATTTTTTTAGATGTTAAACTATTATTTTTTCTAAGCATTTTAATATAGTTATTTCCTTGAATTCCCGTATTTTGCAATTAAGCTGAAGCGGTGTTTTCGAAACTTTGAAGTCATTATAACCCAAATGATGTTTTTGGGCCTAACGCGAATGATATCTGAAATACTTCTGATTATTTTGTCACGAAATTTTGAAAACATATGTTTCATAGTTTTATAAACTAAACCTAAAATTTATTTTTTGTTGTTTAAAAAAAAAAAAAAAAAAAAAAAAAAAAAAAAAAAAAAACGTCAAATGCTGATAGTTACTCTGAAAAAAAAAATCCGTTAAATTTACGGCAAAAACAGTAATAAAATTAGCTGTACATATATTTATTACATCTAATATTACTGCAATTTTTACGGCAAAAACTACTGGCAATATTGTTACCAGCAGTATTTGCCGTAAATTTGACAGTTTTCTTTTCTTTTTTTTTTTTTTTTTTTTTTTTTTTTTTTTTTTTTTTTATAGAGTAGAAAATTTTTGTAAATGCTAATTTTGCATCTTGGAAATCTTTAAACACCTAAAATGAAAGAACATTCTTATATCCTTAATTCCAATTAACATTAGGTGGTCTTCAAATGAAATGCATTTAAAGAAAATAAATGCTGAAAATGGTCTGGGTTTTTTTTTCTTTTTTTCAATTTTAAGAGACCTGAGACCCCTAAATAAACATTTAAAAAATAGAAAAATAACGACTAAAGTAGAAATTAAAGTAAATAAAATGTTTAACATTTTAAAAACATGTAAAATTAATGAATTAAAAAAGGATAAATTAATTATATTAGTATAAAATAAGCAAGTGAAAGAGCTATTGGAGGGAAACACAATCATAAAGAAAACACTCTTGACAAAGGCCATATATTTAATATAGGAAAAATTAAAATGATAAAAGTGAACAGGTGATTGCTTTGATGGGATTCCCAGTACCTGGGCTACTCCACTCCCTAAAGATGAGCTACTGTTTATCACATCATATAGGAGCCATAAAAATAGTGTCTAGCCATATCACAATAATGTGCTAAAATAAAAAGGCTAAAAGAGTTAGATCTAAATAAAAGTAAAAATGTTTATCCAAAAATAATGCCGCCGGCATTTCGTGTAGAGGCATTGCTCCCGATGTGTCTTGGAAAGCGACATAAAACCCATATAAGTAACAAATTTGATTTTACCCAATTCTTCAATGCATTAAAAAAATCTCTCGAGACCCAACTGATGTTTAGAAAAAAATAAGATAACTTATTTTATTTTATTTTATTTTATTTTATTTTATTATTTTTATTTATTTTTTTATTTATTTATTTATTTATTTATTGGTCATATGATTTTTTTTTGCTTTAATATTTTATTTTATTTTCTAAATAATGAATTTAAAAAAAATGAACGCACGCATGCTTTTTACAGGTATTCAATGATCAGATATATGTTTAGAGTTTATTAATAAATTTAGTGCGGGTAGAAAGATAACGTTCAGATTTTTCTAAGTCTTTTATAATATACAAATCCAAGTATTACATGCATTGTGAGCATTTCTTAAATATTGAACTGAAAGTACAATTCTTTTTATTAAAAACATTTTTCAAACTTTCACTCGCCGAAAGCAATAAATGTTGCCGATTTTGTTTCCATTACTGAGAAAATATGGCTGTGCCATTTAAATATCAGCTTACGAGTCCTTTAAAGTTTTTAGATATAAAATTTCCAATATCCATTTTCCTAAAATCTCGTAAACACAACAATTTAAAGAAAGTTTCAATTTCTGTAAGTATTTTTCATAGCCATTTTTCAAACCGTATGTAAAATATAAAAAATTAAAAGAAAAAAAAACCCTTCTTATTTTAAGTAAATGCTGGTATAAAGTAAATATTGATAATTATAAAAAATTATTAAATTTAAAATTTTTTATAAGAAGTAAAATTTAAAATTTTTCCTGCTTAAAAGACGTATATCCAACAGAGGTGTGAGTGTTATTTATGACGGTGAATTATCTGCACTAGGAATAAAAGCCCGACGAAAAGCTCTGTCCTTGGGAGTCTTTTTAAAAAATCCAAACCCGTACTTATGCAAGATTACCCAAGGTTAGAATAAAATCACGGAAAACTCGGAACGATCGAACTGGCGGGCGCGATTGGGTTAGAACGCAGCCCCACTCGTCCACCAGTTTCGCAAAAATAATCTCTCAGCCACTGGTGAGGCCACAGTCAACAGAGTGTAAAAATATCTCAGCCGGAAATCGAACCCGGATCATTGGTACAGTGCATCGACGCTATACTGTACTTTTCACTTGGTGCGGAAACTTTTTCGCTTTGCAGTGCGCCTTTTAAGCAACAAAAATTAGAAATCTTATAGAATGCAAAGCTTGAGAAACCAGAAAACAGCATTTTAACAGAAAAATGTCTAAGTTCTATATAGATTTATTCAAATTCATCGATGGTGGATTTTCTATAGTTTGTGTTTTCCCCGGAGTCGGTAGCTCCGAAAAAACTCCGTATCTCACGTCTCCACATTGTTTTGAAATTGTAGCCTTGCAAACACATGATAGTGAGACGTATCATGCTTGTTGTCTGTTCAAGGAATTTGGTGGGTAATACGTTGGTGCCGACGACCCGGATTCGATTCCCGTCTGAGACCCCCTTTTTCCCTCTGTTAGCTCTGCGCCTTTTAAGCAACTAAAATTCGAAATATTATAAAATGCAAGGCGTGAGAATTTTCTACAAACAAATTTGCAAGATTTGTATCGAATTATTGAAATCCATCGACGCTGGATACACTTCAGTTTCGTGTTTGCCTCGGAGTAGCCACCTGGAATTGAGCAAATGACGAGAGTCCTGGTTTGCAATCTTCCGGACATTTTCCCAATGCGACTGTATTTGAAATGTCCAAAAATACTGTAATTATTTGCTTATTTTTTAAAGAAATATGAATTCGGAGACAGAAATTTTATTTATTTATTTATTTTACAGAAGCTGATAATTAGAATAGAAGTTTCACAAAAATCTGATCTTTTTAATATAATGCAAATACCAGACCCAACAATTGAATCGTTGGCTAAGTACGATGTAGATATAATTAAATTTTCACAATCACATGGTACGTTTTAGGCTGTTATTTTTCCATGAAAACAAACTAAGAGTTGCACGATAAAAATTAAAAAAAATGAACAAATATGTGTTTTTGAAGAGTTGCACGAACGAAACAAATTAGGTTACTGTTAAGAATTTAGCATATTTAGGTTATTTAAATCAATAAATTAAATAATGTTTCTTTTTATAGCTTTAATTAACTTAAAAAGTTGCCAAAAAAGGCGTGAGTTTTGCAAGTTTTATTATTATTTTGAAGTACGATGTGCGAAAGAAAAATCTTAAGCGATTAAGATAAAAACTATGCAGTTTTTCTTCTTATTATAACAGACAACTTTTCCGTACTAAAGCCTTCAGAAAAGAAATTATTTTTTGCGATCCACTATACTGTACACATTATGATGCTTCTATTCCAAATAACAGTACGCATAAAAATTTTCTTAGAAAAAAGAAAGATTTTTTCACCTAAAATTAATATGCAAAATAAATTACAGATATTTACATAACCAATATATGTGTTTAATGTAAAACCCATACGGGAAAAATATAGAAATATACTTAAATTTTACCAAATTAGAAATAAAATGAAACTATTACATTTAAAACCGAAAAAGAAAAAGAATATATTTAATAGTCTTACATAAATTAAAAATGAATAATATCAATGAATAATATCCATTTTCAGTGTAAAATAAAGAACATTTATAAAATTCCACTTCGATTATATAGGTATTTTTAAGAGAATATTTTTTGTCGTAATATTTACGATATGAAATTATTAGTATTTGCTTAGTAAAAAAAATATTTAATTACATTTAAAAATATTTTTATGAATAACATCATCCAGTTTCTGTGAATACAAATAAAAATTATGGAATTTCGTCGGGGGGAATGTTTATTTTGATTATTAAAATACTTCTCATTTAAATAAGTCTTGTCCAAATGTTTTCTAAATAGAAAAAAAAATGCTGTGGACTTTGTAATATAAAATAATAGGTTCTCAAACGAAAAGCGCCTTAATGAAATAAAAGACTGGATTATAAAATGTTTTTTTATGAATAACATTGTTAAGTTTCTGTAAAGATAAATAAAATGTATAGAATTTCTCCGGGGAATCAGTGTTTATTTTCCTTGTTAAAACAGCTCTCAATAAAATAATTTTTTTTCCAGATATTTTCCAAATAAAAAAGCACTCTGTATTTTATAATATAAGAGGATAGCTCCTCATACACAATGCATGATAGCAAAATAAAAGAAAGCATTTGAATGAATATACAACTCCGTAATTTCTAAATATGTTTAAAATAGGACTTCTGAATTGAGAGATAAAAAGACTGAATGTTTTTTTCCCTTTGATAATGATTTTGTATCCATTAGGAACAGTTCTTGAATATTTGAAATGCGATATAAATGTTTTTTTGAAAAACGGTAAAAAAGTTTAGTTTTTACTCACCGCAATATCGATCCCGTTGCTTCCATTACTGTAAAATATCACTGCGCCGAATTTAGAATACCGCTTATGGGCATTTAAAGCTGTTTTATGCATTGAAATATCAAAATTTTCAACCGGAATGATTAGGCAGAGATAAAAAATGCTGTCTTTCTTTCAAATATATTCTATGCCTGTTTGTAAAAATAAATGCATTTTCCTAACTTTAAACGGAAATGCAGTTATGAGATATTTCATTTCTTAAAAATTTATAAAATAATAAAGATATATACAAACCTATGGTGTTTATGCATATATTAATTCATGGATTTTGTTTTGTAGTATGAACATTTCCATAAACAATTTCATTTTCCTCTTAGAATAACATTTTTTTCTTTGAAAATATTGTCTGCATGTGTTAACTGATTATTTCTCTCTTAATTTTTGACAACGATTAGAATGCAAGAACAAGACACCCGGCCGGGACGCCAACCGTTAGGTTTATGGACTAAATGTCCTGGCGGGAAAAACCCTATCCACGAACCAGCACCACCACCTGTCCCGGGGCAGCCCAAAACATATATTAAAATAACGAGAACAGAATATTCCTATCTGGAATAAAAATAAAATAGCACGCAAGTATCGCCTTACATAGAAAACAAAGTAAAGTTACAGGAACTGACGGTTTATAGGTAACCGCCAACTAAGTAAAAAAAAAAAGACAAAACATAAATAATAATAACAATCATAAGATTAAGCACCTGTAAATAGAAAATGAACTATGAACAGAAATCAATAACATTAAAGAAAATAAATAAATATAATACTAAGCATGATAATAGTTAAAAGTGGCCAGTGGACAGAAACTACAGACAAAATATAAAATGCCATCAGTTAATGATATCTAATTAAGAAAAAAAAAAGAACACAAATTAAAAATACATTACTGTTTACAATAGTCCACAAAGACATAGCTACTCAAGAGTCATATTCGAAGTCTATAAATATTATTCAATATGTAATAGTCTTTGAAGAATATTTTAGAGATCCCCCTAGTGAAATGCCAATACAATAAGCCCTCAAAATTTATATTTTATAAAAGAGTACATTTGATTCAGTACATTATAGTTATCTTTGAGTTTTTCATAATTATTTGGATCAAACAGAGTTCGTCTTAAGTTATGTCTCACCGATTTACTTTGATCAAAGTTAAAAAAGTATGGCATGAATGGGCATCTGGCATATATGTAATGTAGCACATCCCCGTTTTTCCACAGTCGCCGTTAGGATTTGGTCGTTTACTAAACTTGTTTAAAAATTTAGGGAAACTACCGTGACCAGTTAGATAATACTGAATGACTTGCTTAGAGCAGAGGTATTTAGTATCCACCTTATTAATAATTTTGTAGGTATCTCGACCATTCTCGCTAGTTTGCAGTTCTTTTTGCCAGATTTTTAAGGCTTTCTCACGGCAAGTTCTTTTGATAATTGAAATAGGAAAAGGGATACTGTCCACAATGTCTGCATTTTTCTCCAAAATAACTGCCTTTGCAAAAACCATCGGCTCTTTCATTGCCCAAATGGCCCACATGAGCCCTTATCCAGCCTACGTTGATATGTTTGCTCGAATATTGTAATAAAATTTCATAAATTTGCCGAACAATCTCGTTATTTGGAAAAGCTTTCTGTAAAAATCATAAATGAGGAAAAATTGTCTGTATATATTAATGCACGTTGATAAATTGATTCAGTCAGCCAGGTAATGGCATGTTTTATACCGACGAATTCTGCCTGATAGATGGAATTTAATGGATGTAAAGCAATTTTAAAATCATGGATACAAATATTATGAAGACATACAGTGTATGCTGCGCCGACTCCCTCTGGCATCTTGGATCCGTCCGTATAGATGATAGGATAATTTGCTTTAGTTATTAACTTTGCCTGTGGATCTATGAAACTAATATTGTTTATTTTATAGTAGTGTCAAAAAGATGACATTAGTAATGGACGCATAATATACTGCTTCTTAATGCAACATTTTTACATTTTTAATGCTAGATGTCCCGTGAATTATATTTTAACATTGTGAAATACTCTTTAGTTTAATATGTAAAGGCAAAACTCCCGTTATGACACAGAGTGCGTCAGTTGACACCGTGCGATAAGTTGAGATTATCATTAATAAACCTTGTCTTTGACATGAACTGAGTTTCTTAAGAGCAGGAGACTTGAGGTCTTGAAACCATACTTCCGAACCATACGAGATCTGTTTTTCAACAACCGACTCATACCAAATTTTTCTAAAAGAAGCCTGAAGACCACGGTCCCTCGTACCAGATATGTTAACATGTTCCTGATGTTTTCTCGTATAGTTTCAAGATGTGCTATCCAATTAAACCTGCTGTCTAAGACAAAACCTAAATATTTGATGTTGTTCTTGACTGATATCGATCGGTTATTAAGCTTAAATATTGGACGTGTTTTTTCTAGTGTAAATCTACCGAACAACATCGATTCGCATTTCTCTGTGCTAATCTTCAATAACAGTTCAGAGCATAATCCTTCAAAGGCGCAAATCGCTAAATTCATTTTTATTTCCAGATCACGACGAGTATCAGAAGCCTTTATGACAATATGATCATCAGCATATGAAATAATGTATTTATGAACCAATTTATATTTTTTCAGTATAAAATCTGCTACTATAAGCCACAAAAGGGGGCCAATACAAGACCTCTGGGGGCAATCACGGAATAAAGAAAACCATCTGATGCCAGTGGCAAACCTGAAGCCAAACTTCCTGTTCGAAATATAGTTCTTTAGAATACACTTTAAATAAAGAGGGATTGGTAAATTATCAATTAATTTTGCCAATATTTTCCAGGAAACAGAGTCGAAAGCTCCTTGTATATCGATTGATGCCATAGCACAATATTTTTTCTGCTTAAGCAGATCCTTTACAATAGCCTTTAATTTGGTAATTGCTATTAAGGTGTTTCGTCCTTCACGAAAGCCAAATTGGTCACCATCCAAAAAACCATCTTTTTCCAATGATGGCATAGTTCTTATTTTAATAATACGCTCTAATAACTTCCCGAAGATTGGAAGAAGGGTTATAGGTATATAAGCACGAGGAGAAGTAGCGACCTTATTCCTCTTTCTAAAAAAGATCACAACACCTCTCTTCCAAGCTTCTGGATAATGTCCTAAAGCAAGACACTTGTTGAAAATTCCTTTGATTACCTCCGGGAAATTTTTACATATATGTTTTACTATGAATGCATCCAAGTTGTCATAGCCAGGTGCTTTCCAATTTTTCTGTTGGCTCATTACATATTTAAGTTCTCTTGTAGTAATACCATGAGAAAAAGATTTACTTTCCTCCACAATGTTAGATTTAAAATTAAATACCTCGTTTAGAACTTCATTTATTTTAAAATGTTCATCCATCAATGCCTCTGCCACTTCATCGTATGAATTAAATGTCGCTGAATTCTCGAGCCTGGTAAAAATTAAATCTGTCTGTTTCAACGATTTTCCGGAAATAAATTTTTAGAGATTGCCAAAGG
Organism: Maratus speculifer; assembly: GCA_964019185.1. NCBI lineage: Eukaryota > Metazoa > Arthropoda > Arachnida > Araneae > Salticidae > Maratus > Maratus speculifer. The sequence continues at coordinate 81,866,964 of OZ025294.1, forward strand.
AATTATTATTGTTGACACAATATATTCTCCAAGAATTCTTTTTCGCTTCTTTAACCATCTTCTTATATTGATTTCTATAATTGATATAATCCTCTCTATATTTGCCATTGCCGATGTTTCGAGTGTATCTTTTATAAAGGGCCGAAACTCTATTCCTTGCAACTTTGATATCTTTATTAAATCAGGTGAAAGATGGTCGAAACGAGATATTTCCCATTTTGAAGCATGAGTTAGAGATATTTATTATATCAGTGGTAAAGTTTTTTACATCCTGATTAAGATCGTCAGAAGTACTGACAGACAGTAACCGACTCAACCAGTCATGTTTAAGTTCTTTAGCTTTTCTATTAAACTTGTCAAAACTTTTATTCTTTGTTTTATAACGAAAATTATTTCTTTTGACTAATTGATGAGTCATATTATAAGTAATATATCTATGATCGCTAAACAAAAATTTTTTATCATCCACTGATCAATTTTCAATTTTATCGCAGATATCTTGACCACTCAGAGTCAGACCTGGCCTGCCCGCTAAGCCATCCCGGACAAATGAATGAGGTGCATCTGGGTCATTTAGAACATGGAGATCTTTTTCAGCTAAATGTTACAGCAATATATCAGTTTTGTCATTTTGAAGTGCATAGCCAAAATTAGAATGCATTGATGAAGGATGAAACGATTAGAATGCAATGTAATGTTTACTTTTGATATATTTGTTTGACGTTTCATTTCATGTCATGTTTCATTCGATCGGGTATTAAGGAGAAAAACAACGCCACAAAAGAAAACACAGACTTTATAATGGTTAATCAGAACGAAATCAATAAAGCAATCAAAGATTGCTTTTATAGTATATTAGTAATTATATAGTATATAGTATATAGTAAGCACATAATATATTAAGGCTTTTATATAATATATAGAATGTCCATGTCTATGAATAGTAGTGTCTATGTATAGTATATATGTAATATGTAATATGTATAGTTATATGTAATGGCCCTGTATAGTATATTTATAGTATAAAGTTCATTTTATGATGGTTCATCGATAAGAAATCATTAACGCAAACGAAAGATTGTATAGTGTTTCATCTAAACGAAATTAATGTTGTAAACACAAAATTTTATGCTGGTTGATCGAAATGAAATCAATAAACGCAAATACAAAATTTTATGATGGATCACTAAACACAAAAACCCTATCGCAAACACACCTCTTCCAAGCTTCTGGATAATGTCCTAAAGCAAGACACTTGTTGAAAATTCCTTTGATTACCTCCGGGAAATTTTTACATATATTTTTTACTATGAATGCATCCAAGTTGTCATAGCCAGGTGCTTTCCAATTTTTCTGTTGGCTCATTACATATTTAAGTTCTCTTGTAGTAATATTATGAGTATGGTGGATAGGATAAGATTTTATGGTGGTTCATCGAAAGGAAATCAGTTTCACAAAACACAAAATTTAAAGATAGTTCACTGAAACAAAATCACTCTCTCAAACTGAGATTTTATAGCTATTCATCAAAACGAATTCAATATCGGAAATACAAGATTTTATGATGGATCATCGACACGAAATCAGCATCTTTAAAGCAAGAACTTGTGGTGGTTTATAGAATTGAAATCACTATAGCAAACCCAATATTTTATGGTGGTTTATCGAAACCAAATCAATAAATACAAACACAAAATTTTGCGGTGCCTCATCGAAACAAAAACAAAGAAATCGGAAAAACAAAGATTTATGGAGGATCATTGAAAAGAAATTAATAATGCAAACACAGGAAATTAAAAAATATCCATCAATCCATCCAAAACTCCATCGAGAAACTGTATCTTGCAACAGAGATTTATTAAAACTAGAAATGTCTTAAATAACAGGAGCCGCTGTGGACAAAAATAGTCCACAATAGACTACTGTGCATGCCGACATACTTTCCATAACTGGCATAAAATTGATTACAATCTTAATATTCTCCATACGACAAAAGGCTCACATGTTGAAATTCGTTGACAAGAGCCATAAAATTTTCGGTATCTGTCTAACTGAAACTTTTTATAAACACTCCGCATATAATGTTATATGACGATATCAGAAGCCAAGGGGTGCAAGTGACAAAATGTCGATTTGGAGTAAATTGAGTTTAAAGTTAATTGATGATAAATTGGAACATCAATAACAATTGAGTGAATTGAAATAGGAAACATCTGCTTGTTGCATTCTAATCTTTGAACTCTCATTTCAATAACTGTTAAAAAAATAGAGTACAATTTTCTTTAAATGTATAATTAATCAATATTGTTTGTTTTTCAAAAAAAGTGGTTTATCTCTATAACTCAGAAAATAATAAGAAAATGACCTATATTTCTTTACCTGAAATGAAAAAAGCATATTTCCAGATACCCTGTGCACTTAACTCAATTTTTTCCATTTTGTCACTTAAACCCCTTGGCTTCTGGTGTCCTAAATATAAACTGAAAATTAAATGGGAAACTATAAATTTGATGTTAGAATGAATATTTGAATACAGAAAACAGCAAAAGTAGATTAAAAGAAGAAATTATTTTTCATATATGATTCTCACTTTTATTTCAATCCGAGTATATTTATAAGAGTTAAAGCACGGGAAGACGTATATATGAATAGACCAACCGAAGTTATAAATACTTTTCAACTATGTTGGGAAGTGTTTCAAAAACATAAAGTATGTTGAGAAAATACATAATTACATTACTGAGTCAGGAATGCGTAAATATTGGAATTACATTAAAAATTATTTAATGATTATGCAAGTTTTATTTAATTTAAATATATTTCTGACATTTGAGTAAACTCTTTTAAATGTGAAGCTAATATTTACGATTATTTCATAAACATGTTTAAGAAAAAAAATTATGTCAAAAATAAATAATGAAATTAATGATATAAAATAGTGAAAAGATAGCTCATATCTAGTTAAAGGTATATTACAACACGAATATACTTGAGCCAGTACAACAAAAATAGATGAAGCAATATTTATAGCAAAGTTTATAGTAAAGTAGCTTTGGTTTCATAAATGATGTTTTTATCCACTTATACAGGGTGAGTCATAAATATCGAAACAATAGGCTATCTCCTTAAATATTGACCCTCGACCCATACTTCCAAATGCAACAATTCATAAAAAACGTGTATTTTTTGATAAAATAAGTTGCAACTCCATGGGGGGTCTATTTGAAAAAATACGAAAATTAGATTTTTTATACGGCCCCCGTATGATAAAAATTCCATTTAGGAAAACTTTCCTTATCCAGTCCTGAATAAGACACAAAAAGTTGTATCTTCTTATCTTTAAAACTCGCAATGTTATAGCCGTTTAAAAAATTCCTCAGGTTTTAAGGGATTACCCACAAATTGAAATGTGCGCAATTGAAAAAACAATGTTGCTTTAACATTTTTAGGAAGCGTGTAAAAATCTATCTTTTGAGCTCTAATTTCGATTTTTTTCTTCTTTTTTTTTCTGATGGTTAGCCATATGAATTGCTAAGAAAAACACATCCTAAAATTTCTCATACAATTGAAAATTTTTCTCATGGTTAGTCCTGGTTTAAATGAGATAATTAAAAATCGTTATAACATGAAACATTATTTATCGGATTTCAAATTCTTTCCATTTAATTAAAGATGAAAATCTGATTTTAGTTTTGCACCATTGTTTTTCTTTTGCAATATAATTTTAAAACTATTATAAATATTTATTGAAAAAATAATATAACTTAAAAAAAATCATATTTTCAAAAGTAAATATTTTTTTTTTAATTTACCATAACAAAACTAATGTAAAATAATCAAAAAATGACATGTTTCAAGTTCTTTATTTTTAACAATTCTTAACTTTTAATAATTTAAAGACAAGAAATAGTGGGGGAAAATTCATTATGCAGGAAAATGGAGTGTACTGTTTAAATGTTCATCAGTTATTTAAAAGAATGTATTTTCTAAGATGCAGATTAAGTCTTTTTTTTTATTTAGCTCTCACAGCTTCAGGCTTTTTATCGTCCTGGAGAGGCTGTTAATCGCTTTTATTTTACAAAAAAAAAAAGAAAAAAGAAAAAAGAAAAAAAAGAAAGAAAGAAAAAAGAAGAAAAAGAAAAAGAAAGAAAAAAATCTTTAAAATTCATTTGTTTTAAGGAACAGTATATTTAAGGGCAAAAAACTTAAATACGATAAGCCAGTGAAAAAAATCTGCCTATGACGGAATTCTGTCTCAAAAGGATAATGTGTTGATCCATGCAAAATAAATACAATAATACCAGAGAAAAAAATAAACTCCATTTACATCTCCTAGGAAGGTTATTTGTCGATAACCTATTTTTTCTTTCCTGTGTGATTCCGTCTTAAAAAGGTTTTTACTGTATAAAAATTTTCAAAGTCTCCAAATCATGGGATATGAAGTAACGATATTAAAATATAAGTGAAAAATTTACATATAAATAAAGATTCATTGATAAAATAAATATATCACAGCTTTTGACGCTTCATTAATAATAAAGTATAAATATAAAACTCAAGAAACTATAATAAGTATTTTTGGTCAAGACTCCTCCCTAGGAAACAATTTTTAATCACACTGAAGAAAAAACTCTGTAGAAATTCACGGCTGAGCCTGGCTATGTTTTAAACTTTTTTCCAGGCCGGTCCGGGCTGTGATTTTAACATTTTTCCAGGACAGGCCGAACTTTTTTACCTATGGGTCGGTTTGGGACCGGACCTGGATATTTTGATCCATGCAGACCTGCAATGTAGACGATCAACATATTTTGAAAACAAGTTTAGATTTAATCCAATACGCTGCTTTATTATTCCCAAATAAGAGGCACTTTCTTAAACCAACATATAATAATGCACAATTTGTAGACTATCCCTCATCTGCTCTCAAATTGAGTTAAAAACTCTTCGTTTATAGGCATAGTTAAATGGTGTAAGTCACGAATTTTGGAGAATTTTGAATTTTAATATCTCTCTCAGGTTTTTAGATATGGAGATGAAATTTTTTTGTTCAATTTAGGAATGCATAAGGAATAATTTCCTAATTGGGAATTTTGCGCTACGGGGGCCGTATAAAAATTTAACTTTCGTATTTTTTTCAAATAGACCCCCGTGGAGGTGCAACTTATCTTATCAGAAAATTCAACTTTTTTAAAGAATTTTTACCATTGGAAGTATGGGTCTAGGGGCAATATTTAAGGAGATAGCCTATTGTTTCGATATTTATGACTTACCCTGTATAGATAATGTTATATCGAGTATTTTTCAATATTTCCTTTATTATTATCCTATTTTTTTGTTTCGCATTTCATAATTAGATTAAATTCACTGTTTTTTTATACCCTATATATATGATATCCCAATAAAATGAAGTTATGAAACGACTGATTAAATATGTTATTAAGTTTCACAGCTATTTCTCCTTAAACGACGAATGTTTGATGCTGAAATTCACTTCAATTATCCGTATTTATTCACATTTGTCAAAACTGATATTCGAAAAATTTAAAATTTGAATTAACTTTTAAGATATCATTCTTTTTTCCAATTTAATTAAAATTATAAGTGCCATTTATTAGAAATGCATGGCAACAAAATTACTCCATTTTAGGATGAAAAAGAAATGATTAGTTAAAAAAACATACGGATTACTAGGCATTTTCTTTTTCGTTATTTTGAAATAACGTATTTTGATACAGAAACAGCAATTATCTTTTATTTCAATTGATAATGAAGATAATGTTGGGATTTAATTGTGTTTTCTAAGAATATTTGAGGAAGTAAAAAGTTATTTTCATATATTTGATCTTCTGAAATAAAGAAAACTATCGTCTGTCATTTTCCTGGTTGACATAAACTCCATTAACTTAAAAAACAAAAATAAATCCACCAGCATTTTCTTCAGTTAGTTCACTAAGACGCTTACAGCCGAAATGCCTTAGAGAGTAAATACAATTTTTAAGCATCTATATTTTTTCATAAAATGGACATATTTTGAATGAATTTGTCCAAATGACGTTATTTACTTAAATGCATAAGTAAAGGGAAAAGAAATTAATAGGGAAGTGTAGTTATTTATTGCTATCATATTATCATTTTTTAAAAATATTAATGAAACGAATTTATAAAAGCGAATAAATGATAATAACTGAATTATAGGACTATAAAATTAACTTATTGCTTTTTTATTCAATTTTAAAGGGAAAATGGCACCAATGACCTCTTTTTGCGTCTCTCATATACAGCAATAAAAAAATGTTTTAACTATTTGAACAATACCATTATAATTTAAAAGAAATAAATATTTCAATAATAATATTTTTTATATATTGTACATGTGACTTTGTGTACTATGTGACTTTTGGAACCATCTTTATGTCTAAAATGAATATGCAGAAGAATAATTGCCAAACTGAATACAAAGAGAATGAAATTTAAAATTTTCCTTTTCATGGCGATTTTAAAAAGGAAATAATACCGATAATTCGATAATAATATCATTTACTTGTTTCATTCTTTCATTCTTTCATCAGCAGCAAGACCAAAAAACTGTTGCGTACTAAAAAAGAAATATCATTAAAATTTAAAACAAATTAATATTTCAATAGTATTATTAGAGAATTATATAATTTATTTACACATAATGACTTAGGTATTTATCCGTGAATTTCAAATCGAAAATTTTTTAATATAGTTCAATTGTTCCGCGCGAAATAAATTTGAAATGAAAATTACGTCATATATTAAAATTATACATTTGAAATAATGTCATCATAGAAAATGTTCATATGAATTTACAATGGGAATCATATGGTATAACTTTCAGTTGGGCTCTAACGCTACCGAAGTATCCTTGAGGATTCGAGCTACACTACGAAGTTAAATGGAGTTTTTCCTTCCTTTTTAATTCTTCGTTCCCAAAGGGAAAATATTATCTAAAGCGTCGTTTTAAAAGTATAGAAGATACGACATTTTAAAATTAATCATTTTATAGAAGCGGATTTTCAAATGTGTAACCATGAACAAGTAATATTTTTAAAACAAGTTACATTACCATGTTTTTAATTTCTGAAGGAAAGAAAGGGCGTAGTTCGCAGGGGTCAGAGCTTCCTAGTATAATGTAAAATTGATAAAAATTTCTGTAATTCAACATAGAAAAATCAAAATATTTTGCAAAATGTTTTTGACAGAGGTCATTATTTTTCAATTTAATTTGCTTTTTATATTCATGTTAAGTATATTTTCTTTTTCTAAAATATTATTTAGTTACTTACATGCAGAGAATAAAATATTCTAAACTTTGTTAGTTTGCATATCGAAAATGTACTTCTAAAGTAATTTCTCGCTAGAGATTATTTCTTTTCTGTTTAGCGTAAGTAATTTACTTTTTCATTCTGAAAGACGTTAAGTACTTTTCTGCCCTTTTTGCAGACTACTTATTCAATGAATAATATATGAAATGTGAGGTAAGAATATTAAGCAACTTGAGCAAAGAAAGTCTTCATTGAAAGCATAAGAAACATTACTTATTTTATGCAGATTTATTTATGGAGCCTCGAAAAACATTGTTTATTTTATGCAGATTTATTTATGAATAAATAAGCAACTTCGTTGATGACATTTGATTATTTCTAAAAAGTTATACGAAAATAGAAAGCATTTCTGAAGAATTTATTTTCAGTTTTTCTACATGGGATGTCGCTTCGTAATGTTGATTAATAATCTCCTTAGATAGTTGCTTCTGAATTTTATAGGTTTAATTCCAATTTTAAAAACATTAAGGCTGCAATTCCTTGAGTTTTAGTATTCTCCTCAGAAATATTAAATCAACAGGCATTTTTATATTTAACACTCCAAGCGTCTTGCAAAAGTGTAAAAATGTAATGTTGCTTTCTTAACATTTTGATTTAAATGTTAAGAAAATTGATTCTTTAAATATTATAAAAAAAATCCTTTATTATAAGCATGAATGTAATCCTCCAGAGTATGAATCTCTCTTTGATGTATTGAAAATTCATTAAATATATAGAATTATAGTATTTTAAATATTGCTTACATTGCAGTGAAAACTGGGACTTACATACGGAATATTACGTTCCAGACGCTTAGAGGGTTAAAATATCTCTTTAGAAATTTAATATTTTGAACATTGTTTTCAGTGTTCCTTTTTAAAAGAATGTCACTTTTTTCTTAGTTATCACATGATTTCTAAAATGTATGCTTAATTAAATATTTTATGTTTCAAAATCTGACAAACTGGAAGTAAAGTATTTCACATAAAACTTCTTTTTTATAATACACTTCATGTAAAAAGAAGTTTAAAATATTAATTACCCGAGGAGATATTTTGAATATAAAAATGCATCAAAATGACCACAGACTTAACAATACGGATGATTTTTATATTATGAAAAACAGACTTAACAGAGTGTTTTTCATCATATAAAATCCAGTTGCGATTTTTAAAAAATCCTTATTATTATTTTTTTTTTTTTTGCTTTTTTTACACATCATGTTTCTTTTTTTATACTTATTTTAATAAACAAGGGTGAAATTGAAGTATTTATACATGTCTCTGGGTGTTATTTGTATTGAGAATAATGATGCAATTTGAGACTGACTCTGCTGCAATATTTAAACTACATTTAAAAAAAAAATCCGAAGTCTAAAATATAAAAGTGAAAAAAAAAGTTATGATAATTGATTTACTGAAATAATTTTGCATAGGAATTTTTGTTTAAATATACATGCTCGGTAAAATTAAAAAATAATGAATAATAAAAATAATAACATTACGATTTTTTGAATTTTATATTTTTAAAATAATTAGTTTTATACCCAAATACGCACAAATTCCACTAAGGATATTTCAGTAACTACGCGAGCAACATAACGGTTTTTACAAACCTTTCAGACATGATTGAACGAACAAAAAGACATATCTTAGTAAAATTTCCATTATTTCTAGTGATAAAAATCTATGAGTAAATAGTGAATGTTCAGAATCAGAACTCTTTTATTTTTTATTATAAACACTTTCAAAAGGGAAAATTTTAATAAAGGGGATTGAAAAGCTAAATTTAATAAATCTCAAATATTTAATTAGAGCCCTTAAAAAAAATTATTTTACGGGATTTACGAAACTATTTTTTCTATAAAAAGCTAATAATAATGTTCAACAAAAGTTCAATTGGTCAATAAATAACTTTTTACTATATTAATTTTAATCCTTTCTGAAACTTAAGTGGTAATTCGTTTGTAATTTGGGTAATTGTTAAGAAAAACTAAAAATATTTAAAAGCAATACAATTAAATTTTATACTTCTAGAAGAAAAACTAGCCGTTGGGGTTCACCGTAATACTTACCTAACATGGATATGCATAATATAAAATATGAAAATAAAACATGTGTAAAATATTTATAAAATGCCCTGCAATTCCAAAATAAATTTTAAACGCAAATTTAAATACTTTTAATATACATAGTCATGCTTTATTAATGAATTGCTGATGAGCCAAATTCGACAAATTATATAAAACGCCAAAATACTCAAGTAATACCGGATTGCGCAAAAGAAGCATCCTTATAACTCTAAAAATAATAATCATATTAACTAACAATTTACTGCGTCGGATGAAGCGTCTCATTTCCAATTAAAATATATCTTTGAATTGAAATTTGATTGAAATACAGGGTCTTGAAAAATCAAACAATGCGGAAAACAGGATTATACATATCTCGGCAACTAATAATTCGATTGACTTTGTTTTTTATGCAAAATTTGTCTTATTTTATTGCCTTTTATATCCACTTTTTAAAATTAAAAAATTCGAAAATTTTTATGTACCTTTCTTTAGAATGAATTTTTCGAGAGTCCGAAAAAAATAGTTCCAGATAATCGAGGTTATTGATATTAAATAGGCTTCGTCGCATTCTTACATACAAAGTACATACAAAATTTCAAGTCTCTATCTCAATTTGTTCGGGAGATAGAGCGTTTACAGACAGACAAACGAACGGACGGCAAAAATTTTTTTCAAAAAAATATGTTTTTCGGAATCTCCAGTATCTGAAACGTGTAAATCCGTCAAATTTTTTTTTTAGATTTTCAAAACGATTGCAAGACTTACCCTATACTACGTATGATGGGTAAGTAATAAGATTTAAAGTGAAATGAAAATAATAAGACATAATAAAAACTAGTCGTTGGGGGCCACCGTAATACTTACCCATCATGGATATGCATTATATAATATGTGATAATAAAATATGTGAAAACTATAAAATGCATTGCAATTCCAAAACAAAATTTAAATGTATGTTTAAATATTCTTAATATACATAGTAATGCTCCTTTAATGAATTGCTGATGAACCCATTTCGACAAATTATGTAAAATACCAAACTACACAAGTAGTACCAGATTGCGTAAAAGAAACATCCTTATAACTCCAAAAGTAATAATCATATTAGCTAATAATTTACTGCGTCGGATTAAGCGTCTCATTTCCAATTCAAATATATCTTTGAATTGAAATTTGAATGAAATACAGGGTTATGAAAAATCGAAGAATGTGAAAAACAGGGTTGCACATATCTCGGCAATTAATAATCTAACCGACTTTGTTTTTAATGGAAAATTTGTGTTATTTTATTGCCTTTTATGTCTACTCCTTAAAATAAAACATTTCGAAAATTTTTGTATGTATTTCATCAGAACGAATTTTTCGAGAGTCCGAAAAAAATAGTTCCGGATAATCGAGGTTATTGATATTAAATAGGCTTCGTCCCATTCTTACATACAAAGCACATACTAAGTTTCAAGTCTCTATCTCAATTTGTTCGGTAGATAAAGCGGTTACAGACAGACAGACACAAAGACACACAGACACACAGACGGACGGATGGCAAAATTGTTTTTCTAAAAATATGTTTCTGAATCTCCAGTATCTGAAACGTGTAAATCCGTCAATTTTTTTTTTTTTTTTTTTGATTTTCAAAAAGATTGCAATATTTACCCTATACTACGTATGATGGGTAGTAAAAAAAAAAAAAAAAAATAGCAGACATTTAACTTTATTTAATGAATAAAATATTTGTTTTGTTTTGTTATTCTTTCTTTCAATGATTTTAAATGAAAAGTCTTAAATTCTGCATAAATTAAAAATTAATAGCATTGAGAATTCTCTAAAGTTTATTAATTTGAAAATAAAGTAATTGATAAAATATTATTACACAATTAAATACATGTCTAAAGAAGAATCCCGCAAAATATATGTATATTGAAATAATATGCTCGTTCAGTGTATACTACTTCACAAAAATAGATTATTTTCAAATCTTTTACACTTTTTTGTTTGTTTTCTAGTTTATTTTATTTAAAGTCCTAATTATATTCTTCTAAATCGTTTCTGAAAAACCAGCAAATGATGTAATATTTCATTTTCTTTTTTATTCAATTCCTATTCACATTCTTCCCATACATATTTGTTTGTCTTGTTTAGGTTTTCAGCTGTTAATAAAATACTTTTTATTCATCAATTCAAGTTCTAATACTTTTTTTTATTTGTAGGGGATGACACTTGATGTTAATACAGCTTTTTTAAATATTAATTCCTTAAATAAATTTAATTAACTTTAGTTTTATATGGGAAAAAGATCCACAACACAGCGCAAATGTCGATTAGAGAAAGAAAAACAAAAGCGCTAAAAAAGTTTTTCATATGAAATAAAAGAAGAAAAATGCCTACGCTTGAATAAATTAGATACATTTGTTGAAGTATTAAATGCTTTAAGTGTTGGAAAGATGGAAGAGAGACATATGCGAGTGCTATTCACTAACAATTGCAACAATTATGATATGATTGGCGAGTTCTCAATTGAAAAGGCACTACCTATCTAGCCGACCAATGACCAATTAACAAAACATGACCATGCAGTATTACAACACTTCAGAAAAAAATGGGAATGGCAATATCAACTATCAAAGCTCATGACCAGTAGGTAGATGCTACGTAACATCGAACCATAAGATATGAATAAAATAACGTCAATTGATAGCAATGAAACTGGTGATTTTCCTGCAGAATTATAGATATTCGTCGGTGCTAAAGGGATGTTAAGATCAAATATTGAGGTGAAGAAGGGTATGCTTAATGGTGCGTTTGAATTCATCACCAAAATTCATTAACCTAATTTCCGCCGCGTGCATATGTATGAACAAAACATTCCACCAGTCACTGTGAACTTTGGCAATAATGGTTTTCACAGAATCGAGCCAATATCTGTGCAATTCCCTGCCAAATGCATCTACGGTACTGCTGAATGATAAATGCTAAAACTAATACTATCATGGGCATCAACAGTACATAAGAGCACGATAGCACTATAGATTATGCACTAATATATCTAGGACAAAATCTCTTCGCAGCAGGTCAAGCATATGTTGCTTTGAGTCATGTGAAATCATTATTTCTTGAAGAACTGGACTGCTCAAAACTCACTGGAAAGGTTCCTTGCAATAATTAAGCATTACGAGCAATGGATAGAATGAGACCTTTTAGCTCACTATCAGCTTCCTAAATTAGAAACGAATGAAAAAGCAAAAAATAGAAACAAACAATGAAAAATAATAGTCCAACATCATATATAGAAAGGAAAATGGAAAATTGCAGGGAAATAGCTTACCATTTTGCAACTAAATAAGGCGATTTTACCACATTTATATACATATTTATATTAATTGTAATTATTCAATAAAAAGCAACTAAAATGACTCCTTTTTTACCTAAATAGGAATTCACTTTAATTATATATATATATATATATAAATTACTTGCTTTAATAAACATATCAAGCATCCTACAGTGATATAGTTGTAAAATGTCTCTTGCATCATGTCATTCAATATGGGAATGAGTACTGGGCCATTCGTTACTACAGTTTATATTTGAAAATTCAATTGAAAACATATTTTAAAAATAGTTTTAAATGCAAATAAAAAAAAGTATACATTTTAAATGATTTTGATGAGGTACATCTAAAATGATCTAGAAATAAAATGATGCTATAGAAGGTTTGCAACGAAACAACTATGAACAAATTATATATCAATGTGGCCCCAGTGAAGTTGGCTAAAATTTGGTATGCTATTGGTCATGTGATACTGATCAAGTGTACCCGTGGTCATGATCATGAAAATAGCTAGTTTAGATCATATGACTATCGAAAAATTTATCATATTGAAAATATCCCAACTTTCTACGGTTTCTTTTTGTTCAGACATTACAAGACATGAGACAAAAATATAATTTAATACGCCGTTCTTTAATCTACTGTTGTTACTTATTTATTCTTGTATTTAATAAAGTTTCTAATTTTAATTTCTTAATAAAACCTGAAATTCTATAAAATTGAAAACGTAATTTGAAATTAGATAGAACACTAAAATCATTCTTTAAATATGTTATATGGTTTACATTATATTTGTTTGACTTAAAAAAAGCAGAAATTTCGGAAAAATGACAGTTATGTGATATGGATTACAATTTTCCGACGGTCTGCTTTCGCTAACTTTGAATTTTTATGTATATCAAAAATACTTAAATAAGTAATACACTCATACATTAAAGTAATGTGCCAGATTGTACGAAGATTGATTTATTTACAATCACTCACACAAAGAAAGAAATGCTATAAATATTTTCAATGCTGCGTTATTTTACTAGATAACTTTAAGATATTAAACTTATGCGCAAATAAATAAGGTGATACTGATTTCATTCGAACCTTTCACCTCATAACCGCACTGGCAACCGTCACATAACTTTCAAAATTGCGACACTTTACTGCTTGAGCTTTGGTATGAATTGTGCTCATCAGAAATAAATTTAACTTCATTTTTAAAATCTTGGTATAAAAAACAGAATTTTTCAAGATTGTGACGATCGAGAAATTAGATCAACAATATATAAAATACAGAATATCGAATTTTACAGGAGCCACTTTTACTTTTAGCCTGGTCATTTGAATTGCGAAAACAAGTGAGAAAATAGGTAATTTTCTTTTCAATAATCCATCTACGAAATCCGATTTACATTAGTTCTTTTTGAGGAATTTAACATTATTTTCCTTTCGCATTATTACATATTATTTTCTGTACGTTGTGCGGATGCCAATGAATTTCATTTACATTGGTTACGCATGCAAATGGTTCGTAAGCACTTTTGTACATATTTCATATCCATAATACATCATATATGTATGCATTTATTTTAAAAGACAAGCATTAAAATGACACTTTTGTGGATTTCCAAACATATTTATATTCATTTAGAGAAAATAAATAAACATAGGTATATTTAATGAAAAAACACATCACAAATAAATAGTTTTTTTATATATATTTTACCACTAAAGTAAGTAAATATAAGCTGGATCATAAAAAGCTTTGGGAAGAAATACAAAAGATTCCGCAAATACACTTGTAACCACATTACGTTTTATTATGCTCAACAGAATCGGTTGTATTATGACAAATATAACAGGTACACAAATAAATAAAGGAATAACGCAAATTGAATATGTAGTTTTACAGCATTTTTCTTTGAGTTATGTATATGGAAACCTATGTAATGCACCAAATATGTCATCAGAATATTACGAAATAGCAGATGGATATATTTCATCTTGAAGCAATCCCCGAAAATAGATTTTATTTATCGAATGCCTGGAATACCATCTACAATATTAACAATTTTTTTCATGATAAATATTTTTCTATGTTAAAGGAAAAGTGAAATGAAAACAGATACATGTCGAATATATATATATATATATATATATACATATATATATATATATATATATATATATTCAGTATCAGTATCAAATTCCGAGCATTATTTTGTCTTTTTACTTTCATTCTCTTTAACTTACATTCTCATAAAAACAGAATTATTATCTTAAAAGTTTTAAATAATAAGTATATCCTGTGATACCTGCAGTAATTCTCCACAAAATTCGATCAAAATCTACATTCGTAAACATTAGACAATGACGTTTTAAAAATGATTTTTAGTTATTGGTCATCCTGTTTATTGTTATTTATTTAGAGTTTTTCTTTAATCTTGTCGCCCTTGAAGATTAGTAGGACAACATAAAAAATAAATTACTATTCTACACTGGTATATTGATGTCATATATCACCTTAACCTTTTAAACGCCGCACTATGATCGAAACATAACACAAACTATTTATTGGTAAAAATCCTATTAAAACTCAAATATAAGCACTATGAGTAATTTTTTTTCTCAAAAAAAAAATTTTTGTGCATGATTTCTAACATGTTCCAGAAGTGGAACATTGGCGGGAAACACTTAGTTTTTTCACATGTTTTTTATAAAATGTAATAAATTACATTTCAATTAAAATCTTTATTTCTGTGCACAACCTTTTCATAATAATCAGTAATTTTATAAGCATACTTCAGTAATAACACATGTTAAGCATGTAAATAGCCGGGCTTCGCCCATCCAGCCTTCGTTTGACTTAGAATTACAGCAAGAATTCAAGCAAAAATATTCAAAAATCCTTTCGAAGCCTTTACAAAAATGCTTTTCCATTAACTTTATAAATAAAATTACATAGATAATGGGCAGTAATTATTGTACAGTTTACAATTATTTATCAATGATACAGAAAAAATAGAAATATATACAAAAACTGAGAAAGAAAATAATAATTATGTCTGTACTAAAATTGATATCAAAATAATGAAATAAATCAAAATCTAAAAAATACAAAACAGAAAAAACTTACCAAAAATTCTTAAAAAAAAAAATATATATATATATATATCGTACTTTACTTTTGAGTCCTACATTTAATCTATTGTCCATGGTAATGAGGAAAGCATTTCTCATGCAGTCTTTTTTTGCATTCAAAACACTTTTTTTGTGTTCTTCTGGCATACCGCACATCGTCCTTGTGTTGATGGCACAAGATAATGCGCATCGGATTGTCTCAAAGATACAGAGCAATGTGGCCGAGGTCCAGGAGCAGAATGGATTTTTGATTTCATCCGAAGTAAGTGCAAAGTGACTTCTCTCCGGAAATTGAGGTGTGACAGTTCTGTTGTTGTACTTTTGTGTAAATGTAAATGTAAAATCCATCCAGCTGCAACTGCCATGTTTAGAGCATTGCTAAATAGATTCCAGTACCATTTTTTACTTCTAAACATAGGTCTATATGATCCAAGAAGTCTGTCTAGCAAATCGACACCTCCCATTCCCTCATTATACATTTTATCAGATGTGGCTGAGGAACATCAACTTTCCTCTTTTTTGCACGACAAAATCGCTTAGTTTTAGAAGTAGACTCGTGTGTGGAATAATTGGATGCAATAGTTACTACAGCACTGTCTTTCCAGCGGCAGACATAAACTTGACCATCACTTCGGTACTCGAAATTTCCTCTTTGCCACTTTGAAGCTTCTTTTGGCGATTTGAGGGGGCATCTACCCGTTCGAAATTCTCGAATTGTACCCATTGCTTTGAAACCTTTTTCAGTCAGCTCAGTAAACAGTTTATATGACGAGAAAAAGTTATCAAAAAATATTTCATGTTTCTCAGGATTTTTAACTGAAGATAAAAGCTCCCACACCACTCTAGATCCAAGAGGTGAATTTTCTGAATCTGTGCTTTTTCCACTATATATTCTCATAGCATACGGATAGCCACTGCTGGAACACAACATCCATATTTTAAATCCAAACCGTATTGGTTTGAACCGTATAAACATTTTGGCTGAATGATGACCGTAATAAGGTATCATTGATTCGTCTATACTTAGCTTTGAATGAAATATACCAAACTGCTGAAGATTTTTTTCCAATTCTGCATAAAACGGAGATATTTTTCCCAATTTATCTTCTAATTTCAAGGTAGTATTATCTATGATATGAAAAAATTTTTTAAGCTTTCTAAATTTATTTCTGGGCATTACTGTGGAAACAATTGGAACCGATAAATCTTCTTGAGTGCTCCAGTATAAATCTTCTCCGGGTACTTGGTGATATCCGCTAAATAACAACAGGCCAAAAATTGACCTATATCATTTTCATCTACATTTAAAATATCTCCTTTTTGAGACGCATAAAGTGTTGTCATATTTGCTTAATGCTGTAAATATTCTACTGAAATGAACTTGTGAAATATTTCAACAGGAGATAATGTAACCAACTCAGGAAAACTTTCAGAAATATTCTCTACATTATCAGTTTTTAGAATATTTTTAAAATGTGCAATTTTTCCCAGCGGTGTTGGATTTTTTCTTCTTTTGACGTTAGTTTTCGCTTCAAATTCGGTCTTTCTTTTGACGTTGAAGGTACTTCTTTATCAAATAGAACTTTATTATAAATATCAGTGTTTTCTCTTTTTGTGGCAATTTCAATTTCACCACAAACATCTGCTGGTAAAACAGGTTCAAAAATGTCCTCATTTATATTTTCTTCGTCCATTAAATCTCCACTTTCGTCTGGTGGTAATTGACAAATGTCAATACATTCCTCTTCAGAGTCATCTGATAATTCATAAAAATATTCTAACGCCTCTTCTACATCTCGAAATGGCTTTGAATGAGACATCTCGTCTCTCTGACATATCCTAACTAACTGAAGAAAATCCCCGAGTGAGGTAAAATATAAAATAATTCCTTATCATGCTATTTTCCAATATCACCCCTTACATTCTAACTTTCTTGAGTCATAAACAACAACTAACTATCAACAAACACATGTGTTTGCGCCGTCAGTAATCCCCTTCAGATGGGAGACCGAGTGTGGGGGTGGGAGAAGGGGGGATGTAAGGGACAGGGTGTGGCGAGCGGGGGAAAAAGAAAGTTTATCACAGTAATAAACATCTTCTGTTGACACTTAGTAAACTGCCTCGTATTCGAAAACTTTTTATCAGTACTTGCATGCGCTGCAATCAGAGAAAATTATGTTGAAAAACTAACCTTTACACGCCAATGTTCCATTTATGGAACATGCAATTTTTTTTATCTAAAAAAAGCAATAAAAATCAATCTTTTTTTTAATAACTTGTGTTCTACGAATAAAATGATCATTTTTACGTGCTCTCACTTAGTTATAAACATAATTGTTAAAATTTGAATTTTTTACAAATTTATGAATTTTACCCAACGAAAAGTCTGAAAAAAGGCTTAAATTACGATTTTTTTCCTGAGACATGATTTATTCTATCAATAAAATATCGATGCCAAAAAATCAATCCATACTTTCTTTTTAAATACTAATTTTTACAGAGCAATACGATTAAAAATGTATTTTTTGTAGAATTTTGAACTTGATGTTCCATTTATGGAACATTGGCGTGTAAAAGGTTAAAGAATGTTTTGTATTTTTATTTTTTGTGTTTTTACGTATAACAGGAAGCTATCGATTTTAGGTACACATATATGCATCTGAGTTTTCAATTTGACAAAATGTCATAAAATTAACAATTGATAAAATGCGTATAAAATACTCACTAATCTACAAATTCTAATGTTGTTACCAACTTGAACGAAATGTGCTATAATTTAATAGTTACTAACAAAGCCGGCAATTTTGCTCTTGTAATAATTGAAATACGCCAAGAGATGCTCATATATGTATATCTACATTTTATTATAAAAAATTATACTTTTAGGAATAATTCAAAAGTATACACACAAAGTATTGCACAGTTAGACAAAACTATTCCATTGCACTATATTAAAAAGAAAAGACAGAAAATAAATGACAACTAAAGCTAATTCTAAATGAAAAAAAAATCGAAAACGTTTTGAAGCTTTTATGCTCATTCCATACGTTTTTTCAGTGTTCATTTGAAGTTTTTAATTTTTAAAAACCATCTTCTTATAACTCATTTACATCTTAAAATGAAACATCGTGATGAATCCCAAGCTTTCTGTCTAACAGTCTGCAATCTCTCTACTGGTAGTGGCACCAGCATGAAACGCCAATGTTGAAGCAGGACTGCACTATTAATTTGCCAACTTTAATTTTGAAATCGATTAGGTATTTATTATTATTCCACAGAATAATTTAAGAAAATTTCAAAAGAATTTTTAGAAAATTTGTTGTTTCTGCCAACTCCAGGTTCTTGTGGCACCAATTTAAAATATAGTCTGTATAGGACCTGAGTTTGCCACCATTGATTCACAACCATTACTCTTGTAATCGGTTTATTATATCCTGAGATTGCATATAAACCATAATTTAGCAATTTATTGTAATTTTATTACAATTTAACCATAATTTAGAACACCTTTCACTCTTTCCCATCGCTTCACAACTTTTAAATTTCTAACTTACGTTTGATTGTTCTAAGAGGGTAATTATGTTTTATAAAAAACTAATATGTTATGCTTAAAATTTTTAGCCTCTTTAATATCAAAGAAATCGCAATTTACAAAAAAATTTCTCAATGTAATCCTCTGGTGGTAGTGGAAAGCACACAAAATATAGCTTATATTTAAGCAGTTTAAATCCCCACCAATTTGCAATCATTAATATTTTAAATCGGTTTGATATTTTATAAGATGCATAAAAATCATAATTTAGAACGTTGCTAGTTCACTTTTCGTTCACTTCATTCTTTTAAATTTGGAATATTTTTTGGCTATTCTTAGATAGAATTTGCATCTTTTAAATAATTACAATGCCAAATTTGAAAATGTTAGACACCTCAATTGTACAAAAAACGCAATTTAGATTTTTTTAAAATTCTGACAGACCCAGGTGATAGTGACAACAACATTAAATACAGCCAATATAGAAATAGGAACTGTCACCATCTTGAAACCATTACTTTTGAAATTGGTTTGATATTTCCTGAACGTGGAAATCGTATTTTAAAACGTTTTCAGAACGCTCTTCACGCATTATCACACTTTTAAATTTTTTTTTCGAAACTGTTTTTGAAGAGCATTTGCTTTTAATAGGTTATTACCATGCCAACTTTCACGTTACTTTCTGAGATTGCTTATAAATTGGCACTGAGTACGTTTTTAGAATGATTTTTATGATTTTTGACTTTTATTCTTTTAAAATTTTGATTTTTTAAAGAAATGTTATTAGACATCAATTATATTTAATGGGTAACTACCATGGAAGATTTGAGGAACATACTCTATACAATAACACAAAAATCGCACTTTAGTATCAACCGACATAAAATATACCCTAATATGCAGGAAAGGCTATCACCATCATTTACATACCATTATTTTTATATAGGTTCGGTATTTCCTTAAATCGCAGTTTCCATTTTTTTTCCTTTTTTTACAATGCTTTTCCCGCCGCTTTTTCTCCTTTTTAAATTTCGATTCTTTAGGCAAAGTTCTTTAAGATAATTTATATCTTATAAATAATTACCAAATTGCCAAATTTTTCAAAGCGTTTTATATATATTTTTTATCGGTTGCAGTGCTAGTAATTAGTAATAATTGCTAGAAGTGGAATTGCACTCATTGTATGCGCATTTAAATTTAAATAAATTTATGCATAATATTTCGTAGTACTTATAAATTCAATAGATCACACAGGATAATTTGCAAGCATTACTATTAATGAGAGTGAATTGCTTAAAGGTGGTTTTAATTTAATTATGCATTTTTAATCTAAACTATATTTAGTGTGTTAAGTAATGTTCCTTTTATATGCTTTTCAAAACCCACGGTTTATTTGTGTTTATTTATTTATTTATTTCAGTTATGGATTTATATTAGGAAACTGATAACTATTAAATCTGCAGATCAGGAGCCTCAATCATTCAGCTCTTCTAATCACTGCTTTTTACCACACTTTATGTATAATTTATACAAACAGCAATCGAATGTTTTCAAATGACATAAATTTATAAATTAATAAACAAATCAAAAATTGAGCGTCAAACCTATCAAAAAAGGTTCGTTCTTACTATAACGAAGCTTAAAATATATTCAGGTCTAGGTGTATAAGTTGCTGCACCCCTATACAAAAATGTATGGATACAAAATTTGTAACAATTTTATATATTAAATTCAGTTGCACAGATATGATATCAGTTATACGGAATTATATTACTACTTCTTAACTGGGGCACAATCACCATAGCTGCCTGGAATCAATATCTATCATGATATATGATTGAATTACTTAAAAATGATAGGATTTGATAGATTGGAGAAAACTTTTATTCATTGTGACTGGATTTTCATAAAATTTGAAAATGGTGCAACAAAACTTTGCAACGATTTTAAATATTTAATTTCAAATCATTCATCTTGGTATTTTTTGCGCTATTATATGTGAACAGACCGACAAACAGATGGATGGACCAGGTAACGACTGTAGGTGCTACAAAGTTGAAAAATTATGACATTTTCCCATGAACAATAATGTAATAAAATTGTTTTAAGTGTCTCAGCAAATAAATTACAAGCTTTGCGCACTTTATTTTCAATAACGAACGGGCATAGTAAATCTCAATAAAATATATCAATTACAGATCAATCCAATGATATTACAGCAAGTTAGGAAAGTCAGATAGACGACCAGATGGACAGACAAACATAATTCACAAACTAATTTTAACTTCTTGTAATGCATGACAGATTTAAATTTCAATTTCAAGAAATTATAAATGGAATCATCCTTGAATACTCTTATACCACCCTGTATTTTACCTATATTTTATCTACACGATACTAATTGGCTGTTGTTTAATTATAATCTGTAATTTAATTAAGACATATACACACTTAATTCTACTGAGATCATTGTTCCAGAGATTATAGAAGGCCTTGTATCCAATTCTTTGTGTGGCCTTGTATATTATTTTATTTACATTCTACAAAGATGTCTTAGTGTACCAAATGTAGTTCAACACGAAAATACATAATTAAAATAAAAAGAAACTTTTAAGCTATTTCCGTTTATACTCAATTTCCCTTAAAAATTCTTTTGTATAACCCTGTATAGTAATTATAACATTTATACATAAAATGTTAAATGCAAAATTTTACTTAAAAGCTCATATCAAAACAAAAATGAACCATCAGCAGTCATCGATTATATATGTTGCAGCCAATATCCGAAATTGGCCAATTCTAGAACTGGCCGGCCAATTCCCGAATTGGCCAGCAACGTTAAAATATGACTGGCCAATTCTAGAATTGGCCAGCCGATTCGCGGACTGGCCAGATGCAATTGGCCAGTTCGCAAACTGGCCAGATGCGATTGGCCAATTCGCGAAATAGATATAAGCATTCGGCTTAATCCTTTCTAACATAGCTAAAAGTGTCTATGAATTCAAATATTCTAGACGTCAGCCTGTCCGTGATCTAAGTCGAGTTCCGGTTAACTTGTAATTTTCATGGTATTTGGTTTATCAATTAATTTCGATATTGAAAGGGAATTGTGTACTATTTTTGGTTAATTTAGTTGGGTACACAAAAATATTTCGTTATAATATAATCAATGGGAATCTTTTTTACTGTACATTTTAATGTTACATTATCTTAATTACAAAAAAATTGGTACCTATGCATCATAGTTCGGATGTTGGCCAAGGCTTCACGACCAGTTCGCGAATTGGCCGGCCAAAACACGAAATGCGCTATTTATTTCATGTATTTCGGGTTTTGGCCAGGAAGCTTGGCCAGTTCGGGTATTGGCCGGCCAGGTCTAGAATTGGCCAGGCTCCGGGTATTGGCCGCAACATATACACTACTTCATTGCAGTATCACATCTAAAATCTTTTGAGTGTCCCTGGAAATACTATGTGTTTTCTGTTATATAGAAAGTAACTTGTAGTTGACTTCATCAACGTATAGTAATGTAATAAAATGTTAAATAATTCAATATAATTAAAATACTCCTCAAACAATGTTTCCTCGTATACTCTTATGCAATTAAACACTTTTGTGAGGCCCTGTAATTTAAGTACAAATATCCTATGCACTGCACATTGTACAGAATATATATTTTAATGTGCTTCATAGATGCATATCAATTTCAAAATGTACGAAAAGTGTAATATGCTTAAAATACATTTGAAGGTATTCTTCCCATTGGTGTTATGTAACGGAATATTTTTGACTGTCCTTATAATTAAACTATACATCCGATGCTCATAAAATTTGCAATGACACGACAAAATTATGTAACAATTATATATTTTAATTTTTAAACCATTCGGTTGGTTGCTATTTTTATAGCTATGTGCGGACAGACAGATAGGTGGATAGTCAGACATAAGAACAGACCAGACACGACTATGAGTGCTACGTATTTATATAGATATAAACGCTTTTAAAAATATGTAGAAGTTTTCAGAAAATTGATGCATTAAATTGATTCCATTTTTATGCAGCGACAGTCTAAAATTTTATGAACTGCATATTATTATAATTTTTTAGACAACAAAGTACATTTCTTCAGAGGGACTCTTCCCCCCTGAACCTCCCATTGACTCATTAAATTTACATTCGTAATTTTCGATTGAATGTGTGGCAGAATTGATTTTTTTATTTTTTTTATTTTACCTACTAACCACAAAAACCTGTATTTGATATATAATTTATAGAAAAAGAGATATAAATATTTATGTAAAGGAGTTATATAATTTAGAATTCGAATGTTTTTACAATTTTTGTTTCTCAAAAATTTCACTTTTATTGCGTTTCTATAATATTGAGATCTGATTTTATCTAAATATCAATCCAAATCTTTATGATAACTTTACCTCACTAAAATCATCCAATAAAGACACTTATTCCCCGATAATCTTTTCGTCATTTTGACATCGATATCTATGCGATGCAAATTAATGGCATTTATATGTATGTGGGACATATTATTAAAATTTACTATCCAACCACTTTCTTAACAATAAGTTTATTATTATTTTAAATATTAAAAAAAATCTTTCGTTTAACGCGCTTCCGACAAATTAAAAAAATTTGATAATAAATTTCTATGAAAAAATAAGGGTTAATATCATAATCCAAGACCATTTAATTTAAGCGCCACAGTGCATTAGTTTTATTTTCGGTATAAAATGTCATAATCGCTTGTTTTCGTGCCCTAAGATCAATCTTTCTTTACCTTTTATTATTAAGAGATACTTGAAAATTTCCATTTTTTTCCAATATGAAGTTATATTAATTTTCTTTAATTCATATATATTTTTTTTTCATTTACCTTTATTTACATGAAAATTCAAAAATTACACTGACGCACTATAAATGCTTTTAATATTACTAGAAGCACCCGTCGAGATTCGACGGAAAGGAATATGTATAAGATGAGTATGTTACAGTTAAAGCTTATAAATAATAAAAATGAATGAAAAAAAAAGTCTACTTAGAAGAAAATATAAATTTTATTCAGTTTTACCTATAATAAGTATGAAATAAGTTTTCATATTGGTTCAATGATAGGTTTTTCTTTTCTTTTGGAGTTAAGATTTTAATTTTCTTTTCGAGTTAAAGTATTTCCTTATATACCACATTAATTGTTTTGTTGCTTTTTGGAACTATTTGATGGCATTGAAATATGCCATCCTGGTTCTCCATATGGCCATATTAGAATTTAAGATATTGGGTCACAGTGCATACTGTCAAAATCTATGGTTTTCAATTCCCCGCTCTTAGCATAAACTGCAATATGTCTATGAGAAGGTGGAGTACCATCAGCTGTCTCAAATACCGCTGCGACTTCAGAACATGCAGGGTCATTATACCGTCGAGAATCCTCTTGGGGCTCATGACAAAGTCGCATTACTAAATTTATAGGTACGCGATTTTCTTTCAATGCTATTTCTTTTTCTTCACTCATTTTCTGATGCATTGTTTTATATAATCGTATATATGGGTTGCATTTGTCTAATATAGAGGTTAATCTTTCCAGAATGTCTTTCCTTAAAGAATTGTTAGCGGAATGATGCAGTCTGATTTCATTAGCCTCAGAAAAATCTAGAATATATAATTGCCCATAAGAAGCTATAGTTTTACTTTGGAGGTACAATGGAGAAATTCTATGATGTATTACACCAAGAATTTTAAAACAATAAAGACCCTGTCCAGGTGGCAATGTTACATTAGCTCTGAATGATACGAATGATAAAGCGTTGTTATATTGGCGAATGTTTTCTCTAAAGTTTTTAGATAACTCATTATTTCCGCAGAATAATTCTTCGATATCTTTAGAAATACGAAATTCAGGTAATTTGATTTTTTTGTTACAACAGCATAAATTAAAATAGCCTGATGAATTTTTTTCATCTTTAAAATATAGAGCAGAGCAGTTATTACATTTATTGTTTAATTCACCTAACCTAAATGGTTGTATATTACAAACTACTTTAGAAACAGCACATCTATATTGAATAGAAAAGGGTTTTCATTCTTTGTTTTTCATACGTTTGTTTATGATTTCTTTACGCCCTGTTAAACTTTTTTTTCTTTTTTTTTGACATTTTTTGAAACAATTTGTTCAGCAAAATTAGATTTATTACGAAATTCCAAAACATCATAATGACCTGAATCAACATTTCCAGAAAAGAATAAATTACATATTATATTTCCAGACCCATAATCGAAAGTATTATTACTAGTATTATTTCTATATATTCTAAAGGTATAGTTCGGAAACAACTGGCTTAAGCAAACTAATTCTACATGACCTGCATATTCACTATCTAATGACATCAAATTTCAAAAGTACTTACCGGGATCCTATAAGAGTTATCACCAATTATAAAATTTTCATACTGTTCCCAATTATCCTTGACTATTTTCACTACTTGCAATCGAAGTTCACGGTGATATATATCAGTCTTATATACACAATATGATACTGGCCGAAATAAACAATTGCCATCCCTTAAAATAAGGATAACGTAACGTTCCATGATAAAGATACACAAACTTCAGAAAAAAATAAGGAAATAAATTATAAAGTATTATGGTGGCTTAAATTCAGCTACAAATCTCATTATTTGAATGCGAAATTATTCAGGAAATTATTATACCTGAGACGACGAATTCAAAATTTCTGCATAGATTTTTTTTTCTCTGTTTAAATATCGCTTGGTAAATGTACCATAATTATACTATCAACAAAACATTTTAATTATAATAGTAACAGGGAGTTAATAAATTGCATTACTGACCCACTACTCATTTACGGCACTTGCAATAAATTTAATGGTTATAATACTTAAATACTTATTGGTTTGTAGCCTTCATGAATTTGTCAAAATTAATCTTATTGTCATGACAACGAAAAGAAAAACGATATCTTTGTTATTAAAAAAGAATAAAAAATTTGTATTTGTTATTGATCTATAGAAAACGTTTTATTTATTTTTATTTTATATAATCACTTAATACTACGGAATGATTTTTATTAATTTTTGATATCATGTAAAATAGAATTATCGTAATACCCGCATATCACATATTTTATTCTTTTTTTTTCTAATATGACATCATTTACACCTTCAGAAACACTAATCTTTTCCGAAATAAAAGCGTTATTTATGCAGTTATTAAAAAATTCTTTAGTCTCATAAAATATTTATTATAATTAAATGAAAATGGCGCAATTTATAGAAATGTTTTCATTTGTGCATACCAAGGACATTTAAATAAATAAAATAAGTTCTGTTTATTTAGATGAAGGAATAAAAGTCACTGAATATGACATTTTTGCGATGGTGATATTGTGGCTAAATAATATTGACTCATTAATCAGAAGGATTTTTATATAATAAATAGACTTTAATAACTTCGCAAACACAACAATAAATATTCGTGAAAACGTCACTGCGAGAAAAGAGAGACTGCTTCGTTAAAAAAAAAAAAAAAATTCCATTAATTGAGTTGCCATTCGTTGAAAGTAAAAGGTTCTCATACGCGAGAGAAAATTACAGCAGAGCTCGAGATGAGCCGCTACAGAGTATGCCCCCAGTGACGTAGTCACGATTACAAAAAAAAGGAGTACTTGATACAGATACATAAGATAGGTCTTGAATACATACATATGATGCAATAATAAAATATATATGCAGTATATTAAGAAAAACATAAACTGATAAGTAAATATTGTACACACATTACAAAATATATACAAAATATTTATGCAATATAGTCAGTTACGAGATGTTGAGGAAAACGAACTTTGCGACCAGATTTCGTGGTAGGCTGTTTGACAGGAGGAACATTTATGGGGTCATGTTGTTTTTGAGGTTGGGAAGATGGAAAAGAATCTGATAATTGATAAGCTGGTTTGATGCGATCAATTGATACAGTACAGCGTTTCCCGTTTAATTCTAAGTCAAACGTTTTATTAGATCTGACAATCACTTTATGGGGTCCTGTATAAGAGGGTGATAAGGGAGGATTCACTTTGTCTGATCTTAAAAATACATGAGTACATGTTTGCAATGAGGGATTTACATAGATTTTGGGGTTGCCGTGCCTTGTAGTGGCAACAGCATTTAATGCCCTCATTGTTTCAATCAACTCAGTCACATAGGCAAGAGTAAGTGATTGATTTACAGTCTCGCTGTTAATGAGATCACAGGGTAGTCTGATATTTGTCCCATAAACAAGCTGAGCACAGGTAGCTTGGATGTCGTTTTTAAGAGCTGTGCGCAAACCAAGTAAAACAATGGGGAGGGTTTCAGTCCATTGAGCTTGATTGTGCGTTGTAAGCGAACTCTTAAGATGACGGTGAAATCCCTCAATAAGACCGTTAGACTGTCGATGATATGATGTTGTTCTTATGCGTCTACAGCCTAATCTACTAGTAAGTTCTTTGAAAAGAGAAGACTCAAAATTCCTACCTTGATCAGTAGTAATAGTAACCGGGGTACCAAATCTGGATATCCAACCGTGTATCAGTGCACGAGCAGTTGTTTCTGCAGTGATATCTGGAGTGGGTATAACTTCGGGCCATCTCGTAAACCTATCAATGATGGTCATGCAATACTGATTGCCATCGGAGGATGGTAAAGGTCCGATAAAATCAACGTGAATATGGGCAAAACGAGCATCAGGTTCAGAGAATGTCCCAATTGGCGATTTGGTGTGTTGGAAGACTTTAGCTTTTTGACATTTCGTACAGCTGCGAACTATAGATTTTATATCCTTACGCATGCCAGGCCATACAAATCGTTTGGAAATTAAATCTAATGAAACTGAGAAACCTGGATGTGAGAAATAATGTAAGGTAAAAAAAACAGATTGTCGCATGCTTTTAGGAACGAATGGTCTGGGATGTTTTTGTGACATATCGCAGTATAAGTCGCAGAGTTAAGGTAGAGGGCTGGGGGAAATCTCAGATGCATTGAACGCGATCTGGTAAAGGTTCAATTCCTGCAGGTGAAAGTTTGAATCCTAAAAATTCAAGAGTGGATTGACCAAATTTACATTTATCAACATTGATACAAAGACCATACTCTTTAAGTCTAGAAAACAATAATTCAAGATGTTTTAAATGTTCAGTTTCATTTTCAGAAGCAATAAGCAAATCATTAAGAAATGCGTAAACAAATCCTAAGTCACGAACTATCTCATCAATAAATCTTTGAAATGTTGAGGAAGCATTGAAAAGGCCAAATTGCATTCGCGTGCTTTCAAAAAGTCCGAAGGGAGTGCAAATTGCAATTTTATGAACATCGTCAGGATTGATGGGAATCTGATGGTAGGCTTTTATTAGATCAATGTGACTGAAGATTTGTTTACCATGTAATTCCGCAGTGAAATCTGCGATACAGGGTATAGGATATTTCTCTTTAACAGTTCGTGCATTTAGAGCACGATAATCACCAACAGGTCTCCAGTCGACAGATCCTTTCTTCGGCACCAGGTGCAAAGGTGAAGAGTAATTACTTTTAGAAGGTCTAATATGACCGAGCTGTAGCATGTGCTGAAATTCAGCTTTGGTAATTTTTAGTCGATCTGGAGCTAGCCGTCTAGGCTTAGCAGCTACTGGAGGCCCCTTAGTGTTTATATAATGCACAGTATTATGCTTAACCGGTTGGTTAGGATCAGGTAATTTTGTGATTTCAGGAAATTTAAGTAATAATTTACCATATATATTATTCAAAAAATTTGATTTCACAGAAAATATATTACAAATATTAAATATAGCAGGAGCTTTTAAATTGGTAGTGGAATCAATAAGACGACGATTCCTTAAATCAAGCTTTAAATTAAAATTATGCAAAAAATCAGCTCCTAAAATGGCACATGAAACATCACAAACATAAAATGAATAAGTAAAATTTCTACGCAAACCTAAGTTAATATTAATAGTTTTTCGACCATATACATTAATTTTGGCGCCATTAGCAGCACGAAAAGTTTGAAGAACAGGTCTGGTTTTATCGTTTTTATTCGCAGCCACGATGGACGCATCTGAACCACTATCAACGAGAAAACACATATCTGTATTTCTGTCTCTAACAAAAAGGCGACGTGAGGGTGCTGGGGAGAATTCCGTCGCAGCTATTCTTCCCGCTCCCTGTTTTCCGAGTAAGAACAAGGTGGAAGGCACTTTTTGGCTTTTTCACTATATTTTCTATGATACCAACACATTTTAGAATCTCTGTGTCGGGAATGAAACCGATGACGTTGCTTATGATCACCTCTTGATACACTTCTTGAACGTCGAAATTGAGCTACTTCTTTTCGTAAAGCTTGGATTTCTTTCAGAAGCATCTCTATCGTTGGAGGCGTTGGCGTATCAGGCGAAGTTGGTCGGCTCGAAACTATGCTGATGTTTGCTGGTGTTAAGTCCAGAATTCTATCTGAAATCCCAGCTGCTTTATCAGGAGTAATATTGTCAATGGAAGCTAGAATAGTTTGAACACTTGTTGGCATTTGCTGAGTGAAAAGTTCTAACTGAAGCTCATCACTGATATTATGGCTTTCAGCTCGCCTTTTCATTAATCGAAGTAATTCAGTCGGCTTTCTATCACCTAGGCTTTCTCCAGCTAGAAGTTTCCGGATTTCTAAGACACGGCTTTCACCACAACGTTCAATAACTTTAGATTTTAAAGTTTCATATGGATTAGATGGATCCGGAGTCATAATAATATCACAAACCATAGTAGCTGCAGCAGGCGGTAAATGAGCTACAACGTAATTGTACTTAGTTTTCGATTCAGTTATTGGCTTAGGAGTAGCTAATTCAAAAGTAGATTCCAGCATGTGAAACCATAAGCTAGGATCGACGGAAATATACGGTGGAATGACCACTGCAGATGCTTCAATTGCCGTTTTTCTAGCGAGAAGAAATTTTAGTATTAGCCGTTCGTCGAAAGCTCGATGAAAAAAAAATATCAGTTCAAGTGTCCGTAGTCACCAATTTTGCGATGGTGATATTGTGGCTAAATAATATTGACTCATTAATCAGAAGGATTTTTATATAAAAAATCGACTTTAATAACTTCGCAAACACAACAATAAATATTCGTGAAAACGTCACTGCGAGAAAAGAGAGACTGCTTCGTTAAAAAAAAAAAACAATTCCATTAATTGAGTTGCCATTCGTTGAAAGTAAAAGGGTCTCATACGCGAGAGAAAATTACAGCAGAGCTTGAGATGAGCCGCTACAACATCATCACTGATACAGCTATAACAATCTATGTTAGATTCATGGAACAAATTTATCTGGTTCCTGAATGACGACATTTTCTCCACCAAAGAAATTTCGCTTTAGATATTTTATTTTATTAAAGTTTATTTACATAATACTTAATAATATTATTCAGTAAATAATATGTGTATTGTACCGCGATTAGTGAATAATTATGCCCAATCATTTTATTAGGATTAAATTTTGCAAAAAACCATTAGTTTTTCTTTTTTTAATGCAATGACACATTCACTGATGAGATCAAGCTCCTGATTGGTGGAAAGTAATAAAGTAAAATAAATTTTTATTTTAGCGAGAAAAGCTTAATCTGTTGCCACTGTTTTGAAGAAATGTCACGAAAAAGCTTATAAAATTAAAAATAAAATATAAAAATGGAAATAAACTAAAAATTAGCCAGAATGGGCAAATCTACACATAAACAGCTTTCATTTAAAAAAATAATCATCAAAATCGGGCCAGTAGAAAGCTCAGGGCTGATGACTAAAATAAACAGCCAGGTGTTTTAAATATATAGATGATGATAAAGAGTTGCTAGGCAACTATAAAACGTAAAAGAAAAAATGAAATAAATACATTTGAAGTAAGTAAATTTCTTAAACAAATTGCTTTATATTATTGGAACACATTTATAAAAAATATCCAAAAATTACAGTAATAATTAAAAAAATCTGACAAAAGCATAGACAAAATTTCAAAATAATTTTAATAATTTCAGCCTCGTATTCGTAAATATCAGTATCCAATTTGTCATTTAATGCCATTGAGCAAGTGAGTCATTTTCTTTCAACAAATAAAAATTTTCAAAACGTCTGAATTGCCATAGAAAAGCATTATGGTGCAAAATTAAATGTCCTGTATTTTCCAAACAAATGAATCAAATAGAACAGAAAACTATACCAGAAAATACCCACTTAATTTCAAGTTAATCGGGTGTTTTTTGCGACAGTTATCGCGTAACAGACAGACAGAGACCAAAACATTTCGTGTATCCAAAGTAAGCCTTCACTGACGTTTCAGCAACTAGAAAAATTGAAGAGAGATTTCTTTCTTTTTTTTTCACATAAAATTTGATTATATATAGGGCATTCAAAAAGTACATTTTTTGATATTTTTTTAGGATTATTTTTTTGTTTTACATTCCTTTTTCGCTTTGTAAAAACATTGAAAAGCATGAAACAAATATATATTTAGTAAATTTTTATTACTAATGGGCTCTACAAATGGCATCTTAACATACAGTAAAATTATTTACGTTTTCAATTTTGTACATTTTTTCTGCAATTCATTTTTATATACCTTGCAGCTCACTGAAAAGAAGTATAAGGAACAAATTGCTATTTTGTTTAGTTCTACTAACAGTTAGACTCTATTTACATCAATTTCTCTCTTTTTTTAATTAATCATATAATAGAAAAAATATTAAAAAATTATAAATGTGTATCCCATACACTGTAAAACATTTGAGTAACGTTACATCATAGAATTGGTGGCAGCTTTGCTGTCTCCTATTTTATGGTGTAGCCTTGCTTATTCCCATTTTAAGGAATATTTTAACCGATATAACCGGTGTTACATTGTAATGTTACACCGTTGTATTGTGTATTTTTAGTATTGCTAAGTTTTTGTTTTCAAGCATTAAAGGTTTGCTTAAAATAAGATATCTACAAAGCAATATGTTGGTAATGTACATGTTTTTCCTAATGAATTGAAATTTATTTTTATCATAAAAGGATTCAAATTCTCAAAAGTTGGTCTGTCCTTCAGTATGTCTGTTTCTGTGCATATACAGTGTAAAAACTACCCATCGGAAAGCTTTACATTTAAATATAGATAATTGTTATAGAATTTTGTCGAGTGGTTCGAAATTTTATGAAAATCGAATTAAAACTTAAAAAGATATTTTAAAAAACCTACCTTATTATCTTAAATCCGATCATGCGTAATTTACAAACTTTTTATGCATGATATTTAATTATATATAATGATTTTTAACTGATGATGTGATTGATATTTAATTATATATAATGATTCGAGGTTCCAATCGTGATTACTTCGTATTTAAGATAACGTCCTATTATTTAAGTGTAAATGAATTTAATATGTAAAATCGTAACAAATTTTGTATTTATGAATTTTTTCATAAAAGTGCAACAAATATCGTACTAAAGCCTGAATATTTATAAAGCTATTTATAGTAAAAAATTCCCTCATTTGCCACGTTAAACATTCAATTATAGAAACAAATGGCGTATACTAACAACAACAACAATTGAGTATAACAAAGTTTAATGCAATAAAAATTTAACGTTTCTTGAACTTGTATATTTTTAAGTAACTCAACTACTTGTTTAATACTGTTTCAGTTTAAATTAGTGTTCCTTATTATTTAATATGTCTCTTTATCTTTTCAAATGAAAAAACTTTTATTAAATGAGGCGGAAATATTCATTTGTAAATAGATCATTATAAATGCATTAAAATTTAAAAGTTTGAAATTTTCTTTATCTGTAGCGAAACATGTCTCAGAAATGTAAACAAAACAGTCTTGATACTAATGATATTTATATTTTTAGACTTTCAAAAGTATTTTACAGTTCAGTTTGTTTTCTTTTTATGTGAAGGGATTTCTTTTAAAATAAGGTTTTAAAAAGTTAAAAGAAAAGAGATTTATGAAGCTATTACTAAAAACATATTTTGTTATGTTTACTTGATTCTTAAAACTCATTAAAGGCATAAAAAGTTTGTAAAGAATTTTCGAAATCAAAGCAGTCAGTCAAAGTACAATTTATTAACACCATTAGAGCCCTCGAGCGCTTTTATGCATTATTTCTAAAAGTAATATTAAAAAAATCAAAAATTTTTTTCGAAAGTCTAAAATGTTATTTTCATGAAATTTTCAAATTATTTATTCTATAATCTCTTGCGATTTGAATTCTACTCTTTATTTTTAAAAATGCAATAAATCATGCATTTAAATGATCAGTCTTTTATTTTAAATTAATAAAACGAATCTGAACATGAGTAATAATGAACATGAAATTTCAACATTCTCCAATAAAGTTAAAAAGAGTTTATGCATTCGGCTTTTCTGTCTCTTTGTTCGTCTAGCCATATGGCCGCTTGTTAAATATAATCGTATTTTCATGCAAACGGTAATGCTTGCTAGGTATGCTTGATATTATACATGGAGAAAGTGCTACACTGTTAAAACTAATGGTGACACATTGCACCTTTTAGGGGTGAAAGGCTTG
The DNA here is from genome assembly GCA_964019185.1 of Maratus speculifer. Taxonomy (NCBI): domain Eukaryota; kingdom Metazoa; phylum Arthropoda; class Arachnida; order Araneae; family Salticidae; genus Maratus; species Maratus speculifer. The sequence continues at coordinate 81,900,971 of OZ025294.1, forward strand.
TCTCACTGGTGACACCCCTAAGGGAGCCAGAATGTCACCTTTAGTCAGGGTGAAAATATGCCCCCCCCCTAATCCAGAGTGACAATAAAATAAAAAATATATAAACCGACTTTTGGCCCTCGATGGATTCGAACCCACAACGTCTGATATTAAGCTCAGCGTTCAAACCACTGGGCCATCGAGCTCACCTTCTGAGTCTTCTTGAAATGTTTAAATGGCCTGAAATTCAAAGATTGCTTTATGTAAAAAGCTCGCCAAAAGTTAGCCATCCGAAATTCTAAACGAAATTGGGATAGCGAACGACTAAGGGGTGAACATCTTCCAACAATATACATTGCGCGGCACCTTAATTAGCGTGATTCACCCATTGCGGGATCAAACGGAACTACAAACTAGTTTTCAAGTCCGCGGGTGTCAAATGGTAACTCCTTTTCACCCCTGGGCGCCAAATGCAGCTGGTTTGTCACCTTTATTTTTAACAGTGTATTAATTGTTCATTTTCAGGAGAGCCCTTATATTATTGTCTAGAATTAAATATAGTTTGCAGATTATTTTAATAATATTACGCTATTGCAAATGTATTGAAACTGATTTAAATCACTAAATTTCACTACGATTACGTTAGAACAGGACATTCATAACATTTTTAATCCATTTACAGGAATGCTCAAAATAAATAAGGACATTACTTTCTTTAAGTAATAATTGCTGTAAATGCATTTTACACTTCGGCATGCGCTTTTAAAAGCAAATGTTTCTTAGATGCGTTCATAATTATATAAATATGTAGGTAGCACCTATAGTCATCATCTTATCCGTTCGTCTGTCTGTCTGTGTAAAAACAGTACAAAAACCACCCAAACTAATCGTTTGAAATTTTAAAAATATATTTGCTGCAGAATGCTATTGAGGCATTTCAAGTTTTAAATCTATAGTTCAAAAAAAAGGATATTCAAGATTGTTCCGTTACATTATGTCCGAGGGGAGAAAATATTTTCAGTTGCTTTTTAATAATGTTACATCCGTCTAAACATAATGAAATTAATATGCATGTTTGAAGGACAATAAAATAAACATTTTGTAGACTATGCCGCGAAAAGAATATTTATTATTCATTTACAGGGCACTGCAAAAGTATTCCGCTACATAATGTTATAGGGAGGAAACGTTATTTGCTGCCTATTTAAATTATGTTAAACTATTTCACATACAACGAAAATTGTTATGCATTGCTTAGATTTACTACAAAGGCACTCCCTAATGCGTTTCAATATTGTTGAATTAGCTATAATATTTTAATTTATTAAACGGTGCAGTTTTGTTACACTATTCTGATTGTATTTGAAAGTGCTTCATAATCTATGTTTGGCTCATCATTTTTTGTTTCTTTTTATATTAAAACAGAGGATCTAAAAACCGACTGCTAAAATCTCGGATTTTTTAAAAACAAAATTATATTATCTTATTTGTAAAGCATATTTGGATTACAGTAGTTTTATAAATTGCAGTTGTATTTGAAAATTGCTTAATGAAAGGATATGTTTGCGATATTAAATATTGACGCGTTTCAGAATTCATAATAATAGTTTACTATATGAAAGGATATATTTTCGAGCTTTAATATTCGTAAGTTTTAAAATTCGGTGTAGCGGTATATCATACGACGGGATAATTACTTGTTCAAAGGACATTTTAAATTTTAAATATTTGTTTCAAAATGACAAATGTGACATGAATTATGAAATTCAGATTTACAACAGGAAAGTTGGATATGGTTATCGCAATTTTTTTATCACATACATATTTAATACTGCAGAATTCTCCAGCTTAGTTCCAAAATTAAATGACAATTTATGCTCATCATGCAAATTCTGAAGATATTAATTTCTGTGCACACGTTATACAATCGTATAAATTCTGAAAAATGCAGCACTACAATAGATAGTTGCGTAGCAAACCGATGTCTTACTTTTGAATGATACTTAGTTAATGAGATAATTCGATTCTTTTGGGGGGAATTTAACTCTAACTTTATTGTAAATTTAAAAGTCAATTATTGTATTAATTTTATTAAATACAACAAATCTTTCAAATAATGAATTATATTTAAAAATTACATCAATATATTTTATAGTAAAAATGCACATTTGCTATAATTTTATTTGCCAAAAGCTTTTCGTTCTTTCATATTTGCCTTCTAATTTCGGATTTGGTAGAAATGACATCATATGGGTCAACTTTGAGGAACATAACTTTATTTGTCGAATTTAAACAAATATATTTTATACATATAAATTAAAATAAATGCTTAATGAAAAATATATATTGCTAAAATATTTCATTTTTACGTCCTTGTTAAAAGTTTTAAACGCCATCTTAATGAAATAGTTCAAAATCTGCTTTTGTACTTTAAATAAAGAAAAAAATGTTATAAGGGATTTTTTAATGTCAGTGGAATTTATTTCATTCCATTCCATCCTGGAATCATTGTTCCAGACATGCAATATTTTGATTTCTAAAGTAAACTGATTGCTGAATCATAAATATGTAAAAAAGTACTGCTTTTTCTTGAAAAATACATTCAAATAATATTTTCACCATTTTTTTCAATTAAAGCTCATTTCAATTTGAAAAATGATGTTAAACAAAAAAATCTTATAATCACAATCGTTTACCCTTTTTTTTCACAATGGACAATCATTTTTTAATATAATAAAATGAAAATATTTTAATGTCAGTATGAAAAATTAGCCAGATACAAAAACTGAATTATTTATATTGTTTTAAAAGCACAAAAGGTTTATTCCGAAATGGAGATTGCGCGCGTTGAGAATGCATTAAAATAATTTAACAAAATGTGCTTGAAAACTATTTTAAAATCCATAAAAACTCTCAATTAAGGTACAGTTTTCAAACAAATTGCGTTTGAAAACATTTTTACTTTCTTCTACCTTAACAAGAAGAAACTATTTGATTCGTAAAAATTTTCGAAATTCGTTTTTTGACGGATTTACACGTTTTAGGACTCAGAGAACCCGAAATGCATGTTTTTACAAAATGTCTGCCTGTGAGTCTGTGCTTTTGTATGTATGTGACAAAAAATTTTGGGGCATTTTATCTCAAGAATTTATGCACGGAATTCCACAAAACTTTAGATTCTGCTAGACATTTATTTACACTAGATCTGATTAGTTTTTGGAGTACGTCGCTGAACATGTGGCGTTGCTATGTAGCATTAGTCACAATTTCTACAATAGCCATATCTCAAGAACTAGAGCATGGATTTTCATAAAGCTGTATACTTTGTTAGTACTTCATATAGTGTGATGCTGATTTCTTTTTGGTGCAAATCGCTCTACAGGTGGCGCTGCCACGGTGATTATCGCAGTTATTCGTGATTTTTGCAATAGCTCCTTTTCAAGAACTAAGGCCCGACATTTTCTAAATTTTCAGATTCATTTAAGTTAGTTCCTGATTTGGATTAGTGTTGTTAAGTTTTTCGTGTATTTCGCCCGACAGATAGTGCTGCTATGCAGCATTTTACACGATTTTGCAATAAATGTATCTGAAGAACTATTGCATAGAATTTCATCAAACTTCAGATTTAATTTGTACCTTATAAAAAATTGATCCTGATTTTTAGAATCTAAGTGAATTTGAATTAAGTTCACAGCTGGCACATGCTCATTTATAATGTGATTTGAGTATTAATGATCAAACATTTCAAGAAATTATCTTTGAACGAAACCAATTCTACATGTTTCTTTGCAAATACTTATATGTATAATGTCTATTGCTCTGGAAAACACCTATTAATGTAATCTTTTCAATCTTAATTGCTTGAAAGTTAAATATCAATATCTATCATTTTCGGTCAAATTGTAATATCAGAGCAAACATTTTATGACATATTTTGCTACAATTTACAGTAGATGCTTTTATGTTCTTTAAATTTTTACAGCTAGTTATTTACATTTTAAGCTGAATACCAAGATTTTCCCTCCAAATTTTTAATAAAAATTGTTAAAAAGAGTTTTTCAAAAATATAAAAGTGCCGAGTATGAAGTCTTTTTTCGCTACAATGTAGCATAATTTTTTGAGAAAAATTTATAAATGCGAAATCACAGGAATTTAGCAAATTTTTGTAAAATTTTTGTTTCAAAACACATGTTAAATTTCAAATAAACTTTTCACAATAACAATCGCAACATAAATTATAAAATTAAGATAGCAACTAGGTACGCAACTAAGTTTCTGGGTTGCACTCTTGAATGGCGCTAGTGACACACGTAGATAACACGCATGTGTAATGATATGTTCTTTAAAAGATTGGACATATGTTAATAAAGAACTGTCGTACAACCAATACATATCGCAACGCAAAAATATTTTTCTAACAACGAAGATACCGAGATTTGCGCCAAATAAACAGCGTTTGCGGGAAGTTTTGCTTTTCTGTTTAATCTTAAAAATCTAAATGACATCGTTTATTAAGGAGGTTTGAGGTGAATATGCATCACCGAAAAATACCTTTGAAATTTTTTTTAATTCTTCAGAAGTGGCGATTTGTTCCAAACACCAAAACAATTCAGGATGCCGATCTGCAACCGTTATTGGAAGAAGATGCTAAAAAAAGCAAGGTTAATTTGGGAGGTATTACAAAAAATCTCTCGCCGAAATTAATTATAAAATTACTCGCCAAAGCAATTCCAAATAGATACGTGACATGTAAAAAATTCAAAAGGAATTAAAATGGGTAACGCATTTGTTAAATGAGAGACAGATGTAAAATCGAAGATAATTTATCGAAATCTTGATTTTTCGACACAGAAGAAAAGTTTCCAGCATCAAATTGTTATTGGTGATGAAAAGTAAATAAATTTCGAGAATTTTAACTGCAAAAAATTTTGGCTTTCACCTGGTGAATCTTAACCATTTAATGGCTAGGTCATATTGTTTCGGAAAGAAGACAATGCCCAATATTTGGTGGGACCAGGAAGGAATCGTGTACAATGAACTATTGAAACCGGACGAACTGTCAATGGTATCGCTACGGACAACAACTAGTTAATTTGAACCATGCATTGCTCAAAGAACGGAAGAATGGGGCATGGTACAGAAACGAGAAATATTTCATCATGACAATGTTCCGTGCTATCACAATTCCATCGTTCAAAAATCACCAAACCGCTGAAATAGGAATTCTTACTGCACCCGCCATATTCCTCAGACCTGGTTTTATCTACTTATCATTTTTTCTGGTTGATGTAGCATTGTTTAGCTGAGATACTCTTGCCTAATTTTAAGGGGGCGCAAACTTCATTGGATAAATGGTTTCAGTCCAAAGACGCGTCGTTTTATCTTCGTGGTATGCATACATTGTCAGAGCGATGGCAAAAATGTGTAGCTGTACAGGGCCGATACTTGCAATAAACCAGTTTTTGTATTTGTCTTAAATTTTTCCATTTTTCATGGATCAAAAAAATCCAGAAACTTAGTTGCGCACCTTGTAAGTGATTACAACAGATTAAAAAAAAAAAGCATGCATGTTATTAAGTAAAGCGTAAAAAATGTTTGAGTTTTTCATTTCCTTTATTTAAGATTTACAATCAAACTATGAACTTAACTTGATAAAAAGGACAACATATACAGATAATACATATTTTTTTTCCATTTTTATCTAGCTGTTTCAGACTTTCACTCAAAGTTAATACTGAGAGTAATATCTAACAGTATGTTCTTGTTACGTTTTATATCGCTAAAAAATTAAATAAATACATTTCATACAATAACACAATTTAGATATTTACTTTTAAAATAATTAAACAAACAAAAGCTATTAAATGTACAAAAACGCATTTTAAAGAAGTATAATAAACAGAACACAATAGTGATATACAGTTTAAAAATAATAAATTTTTAAATAATACATCAAAAATAAGTTTTCAGTTCTTTATTATTAATACTTTAGAGTATACATATGTTAAACTTGAATAAATGTATATTTACTCATAAATAAATAAGTTTGATAATAACCACCCTAAATGTATATTTATTAGTGCGATGTTACTTGCTGGGAAATATTTTATTTATATGTCAAACGTTTTCAGGTACTGCATTAAAAATTCATGGGTTAGCAGGATATAAATGCTTAAATTAAAGCAGATAAAATTATGTGTAAACTTTTTTTCGCTATCAAATTTGAATTCAGTGGGTAAATATAGAAACTTTGATAATAATAATAAACATCACTTGACGTTAGATTTATTTAATACCAATACTACTACTACTGGTGAAATGTGCGCTTTAAAAACATTCAAAATATATTAAAAAACGAGCTTCAAACATGCATTGATGCTCGCACAATTAAGCTCTTAAGGTAAAATATAATTTTAAAGCACCCTGTAAACACTTCCATAATTAATCCATTAAAATGGGAAGACCCGAGATGCTGTTTTTGCCATGTACCACAGAATATCTGAAAATAACAACGTTAGTTTCAAAAGTATAAAGAGAGGCAAAACAATTGAATAGATAATACTTTTTATGTAAGCAAAAATCTAAAATAAATTGCTTTTCAAACTATTACACTTCTGTTAAATTATTAACCTCTGTTTATTGTAGCTTGGAGTTTGTGAACTCAAAAAATCGTTTTAAAAATTAAACCATAATAAGTAACTCCTGATGTATGCAAAGCTAACATAAGTAACCAAACCTAATAAAACAAATAAGAAAAATCATATTACTATCAATAGCCAAATATGTATTCCAATACTTTTGAACAGCCGTGTATTTAATCTGCTTCGGAAAGAATATACAATTTTAAATATTTTGTGTGTCCCTGTAAATGGTGCGCAATTCGTATTATGTATGACTATATCATATAACTTATCTTAAACTTCAGCAACGTAAGTTACCCTGGGGTAATAACGCCACATTAAGGTTCTACCAGTTTTCACGGCTTAGTTTTAGATTGTATATTTTCTAACAAATATATGATTTGATACAGCAACTCATTGACTATCTATATCGAAAAAATAATAAAACAGATATGTATTCATGGCGTGATTTCTTGACTAATGCTATTTGGCGTAATTACACACCTATATGGGTAATAACGTCATGCAAACAAAACTATGAAATGAGATGGAATAATTGCATGTAGATTGCCCAATTCTAAAAATACAAACTCTACAAACTTAGAAATTGACAAATTGCATTCTAAACTACTGAAAATGTTCAATTTTTTGTGAAAGTGTAAGAAAAACAAAGGTATGGTGTGGGAGGGTTGAATATGAGGCAAAAGAATATCAAACCGTGAGCTTATTTTTGCCTAAAAAGGACCGCTTAAATAGAATTATTAGAAACATTGCACAGTTTTAACTGTGTTTATTTGAATTAGTATTTAGGATGTAGCTCGGCCAGTGTAGGGAATCAACCGGGGTATTAATGCGAAGGATTGGCGTTATTACCCCGTTATAGTTATTGCGCTGTACGTTTTAAATTACAAAGTATCTCGAGAAGATATCCAAAATCTTCAATAACATTTTGAAAGTCCATGAAATGTACAACAAATTTATGTAATTAACAAAGTATTTCCGGAGAAAAAAAAGTAGTCTTCACATCACAAAACGTGTCTCGCAAATTTTAGATCAAGCATTAATTTTAGTTCCTTGTATAAATAATAAGACCTAAAAATGAAACAAATTAACTTGAAGCTGTTTTTTGCGATTTATATGACTCAAAACCCTTCTGCGCAGAGCACATGGGTGTCATTTACCAGATTATTTCATAATCATGCATAATATTAGCACTTGGCGTTATTACCCCGCCTAGCGTTATTACACCAGACCACCTTATATTGATTTTATTATTCATGAAATAGTTAAAAATCATTAAAATTTGTCGCACACAAATCCACCTTTTTAGCATTGTATAATGGAATTATTTTCTGTGGTCCGATAAATGAATAATAGCAATTTTTTTCACCCCATATTTTACAGAATGCATATTTTAGTGCACTTCGTACATGAACAAGAATTTTAATGTGTTTGTGAGGATGTAATATCTTTAAAAGTCAAGTGAAACAATTTTTTCCATAGGCTGTAATGTAACGGAAAAATTTGTCCCTGTAATGAAAATAATCATGCTAATAACTTCATTTGATATAGGGTGTGAGCTAAGATAAACTTCAAAAACGTCCAAAAATCTCAGAGTAATCAGAGTATATTCACGGGAATTAGAGCGCGGAGATTAGACAGACGGACAAGAAATCCGAAGTCATAAACACTTTTTAACTGTGTTGGACAGTGTTAATAAGGCAGCAATATCGAATGCAAAAGTAAAATGTAAAACTATTAAATGGCTCCAAATAACTAATCAAAATGCATGTGATGAACACCAGGCAGTCACTGATAATTTTCTATCTTAATACTTTAATTACGAGTCAGAACATGTATGTCCCAGCAGACAATTTGTTTAGTTCTATTCATACAACTTTGTCAAAAAAGTATCTGTGTCATGCACTTATTCCATAATCTTGTGTGTAATCATTCTTAGTATAAGTGTATATGGCAGAAATTATTTTTCAAGAAACGATATGAATAGAAACAAAAAAATAGTCACCTGGGTTGCAACGCCAAATTAAAGGTCAGATGACTAAGGGAATACTTTGACATACTCAGTTGAAATGTGATTCTACTCCCAAATGATGAGTATTTATGTATCGCATCACTAAGAAGCCATAGAAAAAAGTCTAGTCATAATACAATGGATGTACAACAATATCATTTAGAAATTATAAAAAAATGTATAGAAAATATCCTTGCCTATACGCGAGGCAGATTTCGAAATTAAATATTAATTTCACCAACAAATACTAATTCAGGAATTAAAATAAAATCAATTTTCTTCTATGAATGAGGTCTAAGATATAAACCTTTTGTGAAAATTCTAATATACACGCATACTTACAATTATATATATATATATGGAATAAATTTAACAATAGCGAAAACAAATTGAGATACCCTTAGTAAACATTTTTTTCTTTTTTTTTAATTTGAGTATTATTTTGCTTTAACAAAAAAAAGTCCTTCCGGCAATGCCGGGAGGAAGAGGTAGCTTTCATATACTTACATATTTATTTATTTATTTTAAGGTAAGTTACATTGTTCAAAAATACTAAGCTCAAATTAGTAGAAATAATCTTATAAAATTAGTGATTTTATAAGATTGAATACTAGTTTTTGTCAAGACTGAATATTAATAGCAATTTTTAGAAATTAGTCATCTTTTATTCAACCTGGTTTTATTTTAAGCGATTTAGAGAGTCACCAAATTCCACGATATCATAAAGTGTATGCCATTTTAAAGCAACATTGTGGATCGTTCAGATCAGACCGTTTCAAAATGTCAGCCATAAGCAAAATTCAAAGTGCTATAACTCAATCATTTTTTAAAATATAGACAAAATAAAAAGTGTTCCAGAATTGTTGTTTTAAGTTCTAACACGTAAAAGAAAAATATTTTTCAACTTTTAATTTTTTCGCATTTAATTTTAAATTTTAAATTTTTTAAAAATTTTAAAATGGCCACCATTTTGAAACAAAATGGTGGATGATGCTGGCCAACGAACTCGGTCGAGACATTTGTATGTACTATGTACATACCAAGTTTCATTGAAATCGGTTCATAAATACGCGTGTTATCACGTGACAAAAATCAGATCGTTTCAAAATGTCAGACATAAGAAAAATTCAAAGTGCTATAACTCAATCATTTTGTAAGATATAGACAAAATAAAAAGTGTTCTGGAATTTTTGTTTTAAGTTCTAACACGTAAAAGAAAAATATTTTTTAAATTTTGATTTTTTTGCATTAAATTTTAAATTTTAAAATTTTTTAAAAATTTAAAATGGCCACCATTTTGAAACAAAATGGCGGATGATGCTGGCCAACGAACTCGGTCGAGACATTTGTATGTACTATGTACATACCAAGATTCATTGAAATCGGTTCATAAATACGTGTGTTATCACGTGACAAAAATTAGATCGTTTCAAAATGTCAGCCATAAGAAAAATTCAAAGTGCTATAACTCAATCATTTTTTAAGATATAGACAAAATAAAAAGTGTTCTGGAATCGTTGTTTTAAGTTCTAAAACGTAAAAGAAAAATATTTTTCAACCTTTAATTTTTTCGCATTTAATTTTAAATTTTAAATTTTTTTAAAAATTTAAAATGGCCGCCATTTTGAAACAAAATGGCGGATGATGCTGACCACCAACCTCGGTCGAGACATTTGTATGTACTATGTATATACCAAGTTTCATTCAAATCGGTTCATAAATACGTTAGTTATCGCATGACAAAAATCAGATATATCTATATATATATATATATGGTTATATATATATATATATATATATATATATATATATATATATGTCAACATTTGAACGGAGGGTGTTTTTGGGGTCTGGGGGTCATGATCGGTGAAAATATACCAAAATTTTCCGGAAGTGCTTTCCTCCGGACGGCTGCAATAGGTAGCTTTTTACTTTTTGTAATGAAAGCTACCTAATATCAAAGTTCCTAGACATAGTTTTCATCTTTAATCAGGGAGTTAAAAAATATATGAGTGTGAAAAATTTACTATCACTCTTTTAGCAAAAAATTATAAATAAGCGAAATTACCAGATTGTTTCAGTAATTTTCCTATCTTTCTTTTATTACGCTTTAAGGTGTATTAGTGTATTTTTATAGTACACTTTTTTAAAAAATTGAGTATTATTTAGCTTTAACAAAAAAATATGAATTTTTTAACGAAGGTGTCTATCATAATTCAGGGAGTTAAAAAATATATGAGTGTAAAAAATTTGATTAATCCTCTTTGAAACTTTTGCGATTTCCTTGTTTTACACATACATTTACCTCCTTAAATTTAAAATTAAGGCTAATTTCCTGAAAGAATTATGAATTACAAAACACAAAAAGCATTAGAAAAAATCATAATATCTGTTAAATCTTGTTGTAATGTAATATTATCTAAACATCTCAAAAAACTTTTCGTTAGCCTATTGTCATATAAATGTGAATTGAAGAGTACGCAAAACTATAACATTCAATATGTTTTATACAGTGAAATATTCGTTAACTTGTAATTAATCAATTTGGATATCTAGTTTTAATGTAATTAACATAAAAGTATTTTTTTCTGAAAATTGAAAAAAAAATGAGTCAAAAGGGGTTGAATATCGAAATAACATGGAATGAGAGTTCTGATTCCTATAAGAGAGATATTATCATTAAGAGTTTTCCTATACAGGGCTCGTACGATTTAAAGACATTCAAGGACATTTTACGAGAATTTTTTAAAGTAATACAGTGCTCAGCAAAAGTTTAGACAATAATCAATTACGCTTCCATATTCAGAAGTATATACCAAATTTTTGTAATTTATCTGTCATACATTACTTGTGACTTATCCTTTATTCACAAACAAAAAAAATTAAATTTTACCTTTAATATAATATATAATAACAAAAATACGAAATTAACATTGTGGCAAAAGTACAGACAGTTTGTATATTTACAGAAAAATAAATACAAATTAAAATCGAGTTGCACCTACATTGTTTGCAAATAGTACAAGACTGTGACTTTTCATCCAAGAAACTAAATGCTGCATCACTTGGGTGTCTATTTTGTACCAAACATGTTCAACAGCAGCTCGAAGTTCATTAACAGAAAAGTATGGCAAAAGTTTGCAAACACCTTACAAGATATGATGTTATAAAGATTTTCGATTGGTCACAGATCAGGGCTACACGCCGGCCAGTTGAGGCCAGTAGTATTTTCAGGGTTAAATGAAGTTCTTGTTTTGTATGCAACAATATTTATATTGCTAAAATCCAAACTTTGGATTAGCTAAAAGTTCCCAATCGACTAAAAATTAATCTCCAACGTATGTATGTAGTCTTGTGTTGCTTGGCCACCATTGAATAACTCCAGAGATGCTCGTGCATCAAGCAAAGTGAGGACAAATCATTAAAAAGTCAACTTCTTGTTGTCGACTTAAGAAAGTCCCAGGATCTTTATTCCAATTCTTGCCAATAGCATGCCCACCCACTTGGGTCATTCAAATTCCACTTTTTTTTCGTTACTGAATATCAAATCGTACTATTTGGGTCCAAACGACGTATGTTTGCAAGTTCATTGAATTCTCGCCAATTTGTAGCGAGATTTCAAAGCTATTTGTTTTATCATTTTCAGGTAAATTGATTTACCTCTTTCTTCAATTCATCTACGAATCACATCCGTCGACACAGAAAATCCTGACTTACTTTTAATGCAACTAGCAATCATCATTTGTACAAATGCCAGTTTATGGAACTTTTTTGTCTGCTCATTTTCTGGTCACACAAGGTCTTCCAGATGTATATTTTGTTTTCAAGGTGTTACCTTTAGACTATACATCAAGTCAGACCACTTTGGACAATTCAATACTGCTGAAATTTCTGCAACAGTCTTCCCTTTCCATTTCAACTTTCCTATTTCAATTACCTCATCTAACTGAATATTTTTAGCTCGCGGCGTCTTCACTAACTTGTGCTATATCTAGATATACTTAAATTCTTCAGACCTTTAACATCATAACTTAGAAATTTGCATTTTTCCAGGAACAGAATGCAAAAAATCACAAAAGTGTCTAAACTTTTGCAATATGCAAATTTTACTTTTTTCAGTTAAATTAAATATTATCTTATATTATAACTATTATTTTTATCCTAAAATTTTTAAAATATATTTAAAAATGAGTATAACCATTTGTAAAATTCAAGAGTTCGTATTTTTTATTTAAAGGTTAAATAACACCCTTGTCTAAACTTTTGTTGAGCACTGTAAATCGCTCTACAGGTGGTACTGCAATGCTACAGTATCTTACGATTTCTTAATAGTTGTATCTCAAGAACTAAAGCATGGATTTTCATGAAACTTTAAGTTCAGTAAGTCCTCGTTAAAATGAATCCTGATTAATTTTTTATGTTCATCGGTAGTAAACAGAATTTTTTAAGATTACCGCAATAAATCTATCTCTTAAATTAATGATTGGTTTTTCATCAAACTTCAGATTTAGCAAGAAATTGACATAGTTGTTGGTGTTGAGATTTCGATGTAAATCATCAAACCGGTTGCACTGCTTGACTGCATTTTTAAGGAAGTATTAACATGCATGAGATAACAGAAAATTTTAAGATTGCCCCATCCAGTAAGTTATTTTATTTTATATTCGTTTCTACACGTCTTGCATTAATCTCAAATAATTATTTAAATATTTTTTTCTTTCTACATTTCGTCTTGATTCAATATAAAATCTATTAAGTAAAAAAATAATAAGAATGCAATAATGATTTCATATTCCTGATTCACATTATATTCATTTTCCTTTTTATTTCTTATTTTGTATTGATTAAAGCAACTTCTATAAAATTTAGTGACTGAATTGATAATTCATAAAATATGTTAAACTTTGCTAATCTATATATTGAAAATACCATTTGAAAGACATTTTTGGTAGGAAGTTATTTCAAATTTAAATTAAAATTTAATGCAAGAAGGGCGACAAGTGGTATTATTCCCTGACTTCAGGCTATTTATTTAATGAATAATTGACAAAACGTGTCTTAGGGATAGTAAACATTTTGAATAATAAAAGTTGTTATCTACTGAATTCCTGTAACATATTATTAATTTTATGTAGATTTATTTATAAGTAAATTTATTTGAAGTTGTCATTTTACAAAAACTATTTTAATTCTGAAAATCTTTTAAAGCTTGAGAAACTATATTTAAAGAAGGAATTATTTGAAAAAAAATTTGTATACATGAGCATTTTATGAGAGAGATATTATATTTGTTATGTTTTAATTGATCTTAAAGACTACATATATACAGGGTTATTACAAATGAATCATCGGATTTTGATTCGTTATAACGTGCGAACAAGGAAATGTATATGTTTCCACCCTAACTGAAACAAGAGTGCGTTAACAGAAGTTTTGCGCTGCGTATATGTCATTACTCGTGTGCTTAATGGTTGTTGTGCGAACCTCTATTCAAAATGGAGACTGGAAAGTAGAAAACGTTTTGTGTAACAGAAATTTCAAAGTGTGAATCGCTGAACTGAGTCCTCATCCAAACAGAACTTGACTGACTTACCAATGAGGTAGCTATACCTATCACTTTTGCTGAGTTACGGGAATGCATTACGACTACATTCGTGACCACCGACGGGACAATGTTGACTACTCTGTGGAGTGAATTGAATTTTTGCCTTGGCATTTGCCGTATGTCTCAAGCACTATTAAAAATCTGACCCTTTTGCTGCATCGTCACTCCACCGCTTTTATAGGAAACGATTATTTCAACCTATCATGAAGCATTCTCATGGGTCAAAAGCGAGAAACTCTATAAAAGCTGGGGAGTGACGATGCAGCAAAAGGGTAAAATTTTTTACAGTGAGGAGCACATATTGAACTTCTGTAGTATGGATGTCAATCTTGTATACTTTCGTTTTATTTTCATGTATAAATCATTGTTGTAACCCAATTAAGTTCCGAAATAAACGCTTCGGAAACCGGATTATTCTTTTGTAATAATGACCCTTATGTATTTAAATATAGTAAACCTAATGATAATATATAACGTTAATAAAAATACTTATGTAAAAAGTGAAATTAATAATGAAATATGAATTTATTCTAGAGTAAGTGTAACAAAATCTCGTATTCGTTGCGGAAAACTGTTTGCATAATAGTAAAATAAACAAATAAATAAAATTATTTACAAACCTTTTGATTTAAAGCTCAAATATTGTTTAAATAATTTAAACAAAAAATTTCATCTGTCATAAAACATTTAGCTCTTCAGTGTTATTCTTGATGACTTTTTTTGTTGTTGTTGTTTTTATTCTTGTTGGCCACATTGATGATTTTGAACAAAACAGCAAAGTACCATTTAATATCAGCAATCGAAATTCATCAGATGGTCTCTTGTAGTAAATCAAAATATGTGGAAGTGTAAATCTAGTTAGCAATGTTATTCAGGATGTTCGCACATTTCAAGTTGAACTACAGTAGCCACTTGTCACGATCCCATTTTCTACAAAGCAAAATGCTTAAAATGCCACTCGAGTTACTCAAAAAGAGCCGGATGATAATGTTAAGTCTTTGGGGGCGTTATTTTTAAATATCTCGCTCAAATTTTAGTATTTTTACATGATTTTTTTTGCATAGGATAGCTGAGGATGATTTACAACCGGGATAGTTTTTACCTTTTTGATTTTGGTTATTTTATGCATATATATATTATGATAGTTTCAATTTCAAAACCGGTTTCAACTTGTTCCTCAATTTAAAGTAATTTTTAAGAAAATTTGAAAAAGTAAAAACTAGCTTAGTCGTAGATCGTCTTTAGCTATCCTATGCAAAAAACCTGTAAAATATTAAAGTTTGAACGAGATATTTGAAAATAACACTCCCATAGACTTAACATTGTCTTCCGGGTCTGTTTCAGTGACTAGTGTGGACTCTTAAATTACCGGACTGTGTAAGCAACCTTAGGCCAATTTATGTACATTTAGGTACATATCTATATGATAGTGAAATGAACCTACCAAGATGATGTAAATGCTGTACTTTTTCATAAATTCATGGACTTTTCATGATTTTCAAGTATTCATTGGAAGCGTATGGTGAATGATTATGGTCAGCGGTGACTTTAAAGAAGAAGGCAATTTAAAACTAAGTTAATATTTAACAGAATTTGGTATAATATCCACCAACGTATATTGACACTTAAAACTATAATAGTCATCTAAGTATTGAGCCTATAACATGCATCTACTATTTGCTTTGGGAGATGTGACAGTATCCAAAATGCTCGCAAAGTTTCTTCTACTACATACTCCTTTTGCAATAAGTCTTCTGTTTTTAAGATTTCTCTCAATGGCAGCTTGCAAGTACTTGACGAAATATACCGTTTTTTGTCTGCCCACAGATTTTTTTCTTACCCTAGGCTCTGATCGTCTCTCGTAAATCATTATCATTCATATTGATCCTCTTTAAACTACTCGCGGCAAGCGCCCAGTGCATAAATTTTAATCTTAATAATAATTCTTTAATACCGATTTTTACAAACAGAAAAAATTATTAGTTTAATCACAGAAATGTTGATATTAAAGCTGAGAAAGGTTTTTATTTAAATAGTATTGGTTCAAATAATAGAGGATTTTGAATATTTTATGCGTCATGTGTATATGTCGGTCGCAATGAAGTGGTTAAATACCTTATCACGTACAATCAGTGCATCCAGCTAATGCATTGAAACATTGAAAGGTTGTTTAAGATATCTCTGCAATGTATTTGGGAGATTATAATATATCTAATGATAAATTTTACATCATGATAAATTGTTTAACATTATTCTGTTAAATACCAAAAATATTTTTGCAAATAGAAATATAATTACCATTAATTGTTATTTTTTGTTTTGGGCACACTTTAAGAGAATACATTACTTTTTATTTAAACATAAAAAAATGTGTCCATTTTATAAATATATTTAATCCTATGATACGATTATCTTGGAAAAGATACATCTTCTTAAAATTCCACTACTTTAATTAAATACATTTTATTGTTGAACATAAATAGCATAAAAGAAAACTATCTTTAGTTTATTCACTTTATTTTCTCATAAATGCTTCGCTAAAAAATTTTATGTCAAATTAATCCTTACAAACATTCAGCAAGTGAGTTTAATATTCTTGTATAAAAAGTCATGTATATAATAAATCCTAGATATTTAATTAACATCTTAGATATAATTTTACTTACAGTAAATTACTTTTTAATTTTAACGGAAAGTTCTTAAGTTACTTAATAAACGTAAATAGCCTTAATAATGGTTTTCGTAAAAGAATGAATGTTTAAAAAACTTATAATAAGATACACTAAGTCTTTTTTGATTTTGCCTAATTTTTTTTAATGGTAAAGTTGTTAATTGCCACCAGAATTTATAAAGTAATTTCTTTCTAAACTTTGATTATAAAAGAAAATTTTAATAAAATTTTCTCGCAGGTTGTCCGTTGGGAATTAAAATTAGGCGGTCACCTCATATGGCCACTGCTTTGAATCAGATTAGACCCTTCTAAAATTTAAGTGGCAAAGATATATGAAGATAGTGCTATTAAAATAAATAATTTTAAAGAAATAACATTGACTTATTCTGATAATACAAGTAGAAAAAATGTGGATAATTTATACAGAATGCTTGAACTTAATCTAAAAAATGTTTTTAAGTTACTTTGAAGAAAACCTTATGTTTCTAAAGAGACAGGTTAAAAGAACAGTTACATACTCTGAAGAGTCAAAATAGCATCCCCAATGACCTAATAACGAGCTATCCCACTTTTATCTCTCAAAACTATTGCAAACACTTTGGCATAGATGCCACATGTTCTTGGTAGATTGCCAAAAAAAGATTATATAAGATGTTTAAGCAGAGTCATGTCAAGGCGTTTTATGTGGCTTTGAGCTGAATGGTGGTTTTTGAGCTCTGAGTTGTTGCTCCATGACACTCCAAAAGTGCTACACTGGATTCAGATCAGATGAGTTAGGTAATCAAGGCACTAATTGTAATTTATTATTATGATCTTACAACCACTCTAACACAAATCGAGCTTTGTGAAATGGATTATTGTCCTCCTAGAAAACTCCATTTCCAGTTCTGTAAATATATGCCATGTAAGGGAGTAAATGGTATGCAATGATGTTCTTAATTTGCTGCTTTAGTTTATTCTATTACAAACACTAATCCTAGACACAATAAGAAGGTCGCCCAAATCTTAATACGGCTTGTATATGAATTGCTATGCATTGAGAAAGCAAATTTTCGCTTGGAATACGGTGTATCCTGACATGGCCATCAACGGGATAAATAACGAATCGAGATTCGTCAGATTAGGCAATTCTGTCCCACTGATTCATTGTTCAGTCACGGTGATTCTGGACCCAATATAGGGTAGTTGGCAATGAGGATTGGTTAACTAAGCCATATGAGTGGGACGTCTGCTGCATAGTTCTATATGCAATTGTGTCTGCTAAACAGTGTGCTCTAAAACAATTCTACTCCAACCTGTATTGTATTGATACACTATATCGCCAAAGGTAAGCGGCCACTTGCGATTTTAGACGTTTTGTTAAATATCAGGAAAAATAGATGAGGAATTATTCTGAAACTCCAAGTAACACTAAACAGAATAGTACAGGTTATATGTTTCTGTGAAGATTTATTATCGAAATACCATAGGTTATCGTCAACAAATTGAAAAAAAAAACGAAGATTTTTTTTAATATCCCTGTTAAATCTAATGTATCAAAAGCGTCCAAATTACAGATTATGATTATATTGTTTATTGTAATAAACTATGTTCATTTTTATGAGTATATCATGTACACTCGAAGAAAAGTTAATGTTTTTATTAAAACAGTCCAAAAAATTTATAAGATTTTTGTTTATAATTTACAGAATTCTTAATAAAAAATTTCTTTTCAGAAAATATCGTAAATAATATTGTACGTAATATCTTGTAACTAAAATTAAAAAACAATAAAAATTGCGGGAATATGAACTGGTTTACTAAATAATATTTCTCTGCACATGCGTAAACGATATCAAAATATAATTTGTATAATGTGTTAGCTAAATGTATGCAGCAACTTTTTTAAAATTCTCAAAAACATTGCTTGAAAATTTTGAAAATAATCGTTGATAGAATAATCTAAAAATCCATTATTTTCAAAATAAAGCAAAAAGATTAGAGGTTGTTTCCAAATATAGAAATATGTGCAGTATTGTGTAATATAGCATACACAATAGGGTGGATCGAAAAATCGAAATTCGGATAATCGAATCGGCGCGGGGTGCAAAAGTTGCCTTTTATGCATACTAATTCACATATGTTTTTTTATTGAAATCCATTTATATCTTCTGGTGCCCCAAACGCCTCAAAAATAGTTAAAAATTGAAATTTTTATAAATTTTATATATTTTTTTTGCTTCTTAATATTTTTAAATTTATTTTTGACGCGGGTTGCGAAAGTTGCCTTATATATATATTAGTTCAATCTTTTTTTTATATATAAAACCATCCATATCTTCCAGTGCCCCCAAGCGCCCCCAAAATGGTAAAAAAATTGAAATTTTTATAAAAATATATAATTTTTGTTTTTTTAATTTCTTTTAAATTATTTTATCAGCGGGATAAAAAAGATGCATTTTATAGTATATTAGCATGCATCCAAATAATTTTCGAATTTGATAAATTTCTTCCAATGCCCCAAAACTTTTAATTAATTGCCGAAAATCGAGTTTTATGCAAATTTTGAGCTAAAAAATACAACTAAAATTAACAGTTAAAGAATAATTTATCTAACGTAAAAGGTAGATCGAGAGGATGAGAAATCGTTTATCGTATTTTATTAAATGTATAAAATAAACTTTTTATACTTTATTATTTGGAAGGCAACATAGATAGAAGAGTTCTCAGCAATGACCAACAATATTTATATGATATTTGCATAGCAATATCACGTGGTGAATGTGGTTCCGATCTGGCATTAATGAAACCTGGTCCAGTTTATCACTCAAGATGGCTAACAACTACGTGTGGAATTTTAAGGTTATAAGCGGCTACAGAAAATCCTTCTGATAATCTCATTAC
Source organism: Maratus speculifer (assembly GCA_964019185.1). NCBI lineage: Eukaryota > Metazoa > Arthropoda > Arachnida > Araneae > Salticidae > Maratus > Maratus speculifer. The sequence goes on from OZ025294.1 coordinate 81,920,761, forward strand.
TCTTACAACATATATTATGAAGGTATATGCACCTGTATGGTTTCATGTCAAAACAAAGCCATCCATAACTGAAGGAGCGCTTCATATTTGGAAACTTATCACATATTCTAAATATTTGGAACCCAATTTAAGAAAGATCGTAGATGCTGTTATTGAACGAAATAGTTTTTTTTTTTTTTGCCACCCTGAAAATTTGCTATTGTCAATGCTCACAGATAACAGAGAGCATATCAGATCTTTAGCAATGCGAAAACTAATTTATGCTAGAAATAAATAGAGAAAATCACCAGAAGGGAGAATTTTCAAAGTACCCCAAATAAACTTCAAAGCGAAGGATTATTTTGAACTTATTGACTGGCAACCAGTTGGACGTTTTGAACCACCTCTTTTGATGAATGTGCCTTGCAAAGAAATTGAGAATATGATAAAAGTTGTAAAAACGAATGAATGGTCAAAATATCTATGCCATGCGCAAGCGGTTGAAAGATGAGTTCGACTAGTGTCTGAGGCATCAGAAACTGTATCTGGGCAAGAAAAGAGACACGGTTTTATATTGAATAGAATAAAATCAAGAAGCCATATAAAACACTTTGATACCAAAAAAGATTACAAACTTTAAAAATATGTAAATTTCCAAATTGAAGGATATAAAACTTTTCTCTACGTAAGTTCGATTTTTTAATTTTTATGATTTAATGCTTTGATTTTTAAATTTATATGTCACTTATTATTGCAAAATTAATGTTATTTATAACCTTATACGTTATTAATTAAACTGTTTTAAAAATTTGTAAGTGGGTCATTCCAAAAATAAAGCACCCTTTGGTGTACCGACACTTTGTATTGCTATATTTTCTAAAAAATTTTTTCAAAATTAAATTTAAATATTGGAAAATATATTTTAAAGATATTTTTCTTTAATGCAATTTTTAAATGTGAGACAAATTCCATTTATTATTATTCAAATAACTTTCATAATAATTGTGTCCTGTAAAAAGCCATGTCCCAAGAACAATTTTTAATTTTTACACCCTATTTTTTTTACTCTATGTATCGTTTAAGTTATATTTCAGGATATTTTTATGTCCTTGTAGTCTTTATATTATCCCTATATACTTAAAATATTTTTTGTAAATATTTTTCTTCATTTTATAAGAAAAATTCCTGTGTCCCTTAATTTTTGTCCCCTGTGTTACCGCCACCCTTTTCTTCTTATTCAAATAAGAATTTGCAAGCTAAATGTTGTTAACAGCAGTCATTCATGTACTTTTAGAGTTAGCATTCATCCTAGGTAGTCATTTTCCTCATTTGTTAAATTTTGAAGTATATTATCTAAGTAAAGGTGAATTTTGAAGGTGGGTGTGTTTTTTGTCTGTCCCCTGTGTGACTATTGATTTATTTCGATTAATTATTAATTTTCTAGTTTATTGGCATTTAAATTGTAAGTCTTAGTTAAAAGAAAATATTCCATCTAACTTTACATTGTTTCGATGAAAATAATAATACATAGGTGATAATTTATTTCATTTTGTCTCCTGTGTTACTAGTTCCCTGTATTACCAAGATATTGGTTGATATGTTGTTAAGAGACAAAAAACCCAAGTTTAAAAATGAAATGCAACAGAATATCCTGTTTTTTAATGCATTTTTTGGTCTGTATCAGAAATACATTTTTAATTAATACATAAGTACACTTTTAAAATTGTTACTTTTTTATGTTCAATTAGGATGTCCCCTTTGTTACTTTATTGTCCCCTATGTTACTGACATTTCCTTTATCAAAACAAAAGAGAAAAAACTTTCTTATGAATCAGTTTTATAATATGCACTGGCTAATATGTATAAATAAGTTTTACTATAATTTTATTATATTAGAGTAATTTTTACCAAGTTATATAAAGTTTTATACAGGGAGAATGCAAAAAAGGGTAACACGGGGGACATAATATGCCTATATCATGAAAAAATATATGCATAAACAAAAAACTATATGGCACTGAAAAAGAGCATTTATATCAAAGTGTTAATATTGTAAAAGCAATTCTCTATTTTAATAAGAAAAAATGAGAAGATTATTTAAAATATGGTAACATAGGGGGCATTTTTCAGCCAATGTGTCTGTGTTTCTAAGAGTAGTGATAAATATTTTTAAAAAAGTGTGCTGCTGATATTCAATTTCTACTCTTGAATATGTATACAACCCTCACAATGATATTTTTATTTCATTTTAAATGAAAAAATTTTTGAAAAAAAATTTCTCAAAAGGAACCTTTATTTTTGGAATGACCCAAGTATTTTTAGTAAATTATAATTCTTAATACATTTTTGTAAAAATTTCAGTTTTTAATTATAATTGGTGCATCAAAGATGTGAATGGATTTTGATTAAAAGAATATATGGGAACTGCAGAGTTATGTAGTATTGTAATAACAACTTTCCAAGCCAGTGCCAAATGAATTTCAAAAAGTAAAATAAAATAAAACAAAAAATATTTTTTTCAGGAAAATTTCAATTTTAAACTATTTTTGGGGCGCTTGGGGCACCGGAAGATATGGATGAATTTTATTTTTAAAAAATATGTAAGCTAAGATAGATAAAAGATAGCTTTTGCACCCCGCGCCAAAAGTAATTAAGAAAAAATAAATAAACAAAAAAATATAAAAAGAATCATAAAAAACTCGATTTTTAATTATTTTTGGGGCGCTTGGGGCACCGGAAGATATTAATGGATTTTAATAAAAAAAAAACCCTGTAAACTAGTATGCATAAAAGACAACTTTTGCACGCCGCGCCGATAGCGATTTCTAAAAAAAAATTTTCCCTATACTTTTCGATCCACCCTAATACACAATGTGCGTGCTATATAGCGACACTAATCACTGGATATATGGATGCAGTCCCTCATCTTTTAGCTTCATGTTGAGAATGACGGATTTTGAGCTTATTCTGTCGACGATTATTTTGAGAATTTTCAAGCTACGTTTCTGAGACTTTTACGAATGCGTCTCTAAACAATTAGTTAACACATTACACAAATTACCATTTGATTGCAGTGACGCATGTGCAATGAAACATTATTTAGTAAACCTGCTCATTTTTCTTGCAATTTTCATTATTTTTTACTGATCACAGGGTATGATGTGCAATATTATTTGTCATATTTTCTGAAAAGAAAAAATGTATATATTAAGAGCTCTGCAAATCATGAACAAAAAACTTGGAAATAATTGGAATTTTTTTTTATAAAAACCTTATTTTTTCTTCGAGTGCTATCCCCATAAAAATAAAAGCAGTTGATTACAATAAGACATGTAATCATAATCTGCAGTTTGGACGCTTTTGCTACATTAGTTTTGACAGAGCTATGCAAATGATCTTTGTTATTTTTCAGTTTGTTGACGGTTCCCTATGAAATTTCGAGAAAAAATCTCCACAGAAATATATAGTATATACTATTCTGTTTGCACACCTAGATTTTCGAAATAGTTTCTTATGTAATTTTCTAGATAATTAATACAACGCCTAAAATCGCAAGTGGTGGTCCCCTTTGGTCATCTAGAGTTGCTGAGCTGTCTTACGTCGGTTTTCCTTCAGGCAATGAAACATTCTTTATCTTTTTTTTTTATTTTTTTTATTTTTTTTTTATTTTTTTTTTTTTGGTAGCGTATGACGTTTGACGACATAGCTACATAGCGACATAAGGCATCTACAGATGGATACATCGCCATTCATTCACTTTGCATAAGTAAACATATCGGCATGTGGCAAAACTTCCATGTGTTGTGCAGTTTCGTAGGTGGTCGTTACGAACAATCGGGCCATTAAAACTTATCTTCTATTACAGTCACTTAAGGGCAGTCGGAATCCCTATACCTGTCATGTTACATTAATGTATCTTTTCTCATAAACTACTTAAGATATGGACTTGAATTTTTTTTTTATGCATAAAATGAACAATTCTTAATACTCTGAAGTTAAATTTATAATTATTTAAAATTTAGATTTTTTTTTAATCTGAAGTAGAAACCACTTTGAAATTTCAAAAAACATGCCATTTTTTTAAGATAATGATGATAATAAAACATGTTTTTTTTATGAGTTTAAACAATTTACCACAGATTACACAGGGTTATACATAGAATGTGCAAGTAAAATTTCAAAGCAGAATGTATAACAGTTTTTTTTTTTCAAAAAAGTACATCGAAGTTTAAAAAAAAAACATTTTGAGAAAATCAAGTTTAAACTAAATAAATTCACTTACTTAAAACATTCCTATATAGTACTAATTATTTTCATTTTTTGTTCACATTCCTTTTGGTGTTTCCTTTCAATCTTTTAACCACTCTTTTTTCATTAGTTTGCTGCAACTGGTCATATTTTGCTCTTATCATTCGCTCGTAATCAAGTGTTTTCAAGGTGTTTTGACAATATAAGCCCTGGTTCTAAGCCTAATTTATGAAACACATGTTTTTTTAGAATGCTCATTATTGAAGTCGGCTACCGCATCATATACAAATAACTGAAGGCATTATAATTGCATAAAGTGTTTTTCGGTACACGAAACAAAATAATGCTGTGCATTCTTTCCTTAGGATTTTGTATTTACCATGGAGACATTTTTATGTAAATTTGAATGAGAAAGATTTTAAAAATGATGTTATGGCTTCAACTGCTGGCACAAGAAGGGTGTTACTATGTTTAAATGCTTCTGTTCCACCTTTAGCCTCAGGTTGGTTATATTTGCACAAAGCGTTTTCTCCTGTCGGACACAATCCATGCTGTGGATTTTTATCTGTAGATAATTTGTGAATAAAGATGTTTCACACAGCTTGGCGTATACAGTTTACAGCACTGACATTACGGATAATTTTTTCCATCAACTAATGTTTCGTTCTTCATAGAAGCTTTCAGTCGACGAAGACGTTTCATTCTCTTGTCTTCATAGCGTTGCCAATGCATTCAAATTTGGATATGGGATTCTCACTGCTATAAATGTTCAGGTTTGTGAAGTTTTTGAAACTTTTTGAATCACCATAACCCAAATATTTTACATTTCGAACGCCATAGGTTTGAAGAGATAGTTTGAAAATCGAAGTAGCACTCACTAGAATTACTAAAATTTTTCCAACTTATGGTTTCCGTAGAAATAAAAGTAATACATATCAATGATATATACAGGGTGATTCAGCTCGTCGGTGACAAACTTTAAGGATCGATAGAGCACACCTAGACGAACATTTTTGAATAGGGAATGTAGGGTCCCTGACGCGATGGTAAGGCGCTAGGCGCTTTCGAAAATTTGGGTGCCGAAATTCGAAACGTCATAAAAACTAGGGAAATGGTTAGATTTTCTTGCTTGTTGCGTCGAAATGATTCTGTTTGTTTAGACTTTCTTCAGTACCAATTTGATAAGCGTATCTCTTAAAACATGGATAGGGGGCGCTGCAGACTTTGGAGAGCTAGACAACAACATTAAGCCCGTTATTTTGATAATTTAACACATGCTCGCCAAAGTTTATACTCTAACTTAAAGTTTGAATCCAAAAGTAGAGCCCTGCAAAAAGCGTAAGAGCCGGAATAAAATGTCAAAGTACAGGGTGGTCGAAACTCGAAGGCTCCTAAGAGATAAACAAACAGATTTCTTGACTTATGGCATGCATTTTCATGATTCTGTTTGCTGGGGCTCTCTGAAACTCAGTTGAACGGTACAAAAAGAAACATCGATAGGGGGCGCTTTGGGCAAAAAACATAATTCGTTGACATTTCGGACGCTAACTGGAAACGGGGCGCTACGATCAGTTAGTAATAATGAAAACACATTTTCTACCTCTGCTCAACACTTCTGAATAAATTTAGACCAAAAACATCAATGATACTGGAAATTTATTTACAAAAAATAACAATACAGAAGATGCTCGAAATTTCGACCTTGGGCCATGATGCAGGCTTCGCACCTCCGTCGCATTGAGGAGTGTGTGTTTCCAACAATGCCAGGAGTATCTCTGATCTGCCCTGCAGCTGCCACAATGCGCGCCACAAGTTTTTCAGCACTGCTGACAGGTGTATGGTATACCTCGGCCTTCAGGTAACCCCAAAGGAAGAAATCCAAGCAGGTGAGGTCTGGTGATCGGGCAGGCCAGTGAACTGGACCCCCACGCCCGATCCACCGCTGGCCATACCTTGCGTTTAGATGGAGACGCACGTCGTTCGTGTAATGGGCCGGAGCTCCATCGTGCTGGAACCACATCTGGCGACGCGAACCTTCGGGTACGTGCGCCTCCTCCAGAAGCTGCGGCAGCACTTGATCCAGGAAAATCAGGTAATTTCCACCTGTCAGCCGTTCAGGTAACAAATAAGGGCCAATGAGGCAATCCCCCAGAATGCCGGCCCACACATTTACTGAGAAACGCTCCTGGGCTGCTCGGCTTCTGGTTTCATGTGGATTTTCATCACACCACACATGACTGTTGTGGGCGTTCCACATTCCCTCCCGGCTGAAGGTGGACTCGTCCGTAAACAAAATGCTGTTTACAAAACGGGGATCCCTGGATCTCATCGCCAAGTACCATCTTGAGAATTCCACTCGAGGGCCAAAATCCTGCTCTCTGAGCAACTGCACCCGCTGGATGTGGTAGGGGTGCAGATTCCGGGAACGTAAGATGCGCCACGCAGTTGCTTGCGAAATGCCAACATGTCTGGCGATATCTCTCGTGCTAAGACCTGGGTTGTCCTCAACCAGGTTAAGCACAGCCTCTTCGTTGTCGGAGGTGCTCACTGATCGCTCCCGTTCAGGCCTGCCTCCGTCGAAAGATCCCGTTGTGGACAACCTCTGGTGTACTCGAGCGAAGAAGGCACGGCAGGGGATTTGCCTGTTGGGGTAAAGCTCGGCGTACAACCGCTGAGCGGCTCGTCCATTACAACCAGCAGCGCCATACGCCAAATGCATGTCAGCCAATTCAGAGTTTGTGTACCGTTCCATCCTACTACCGATCTGCAGACAAGTAACCCGAAGCTTAAGTAGGTACCGCACGTTCAAAAGACGTGTCTGCGCATACAACTACGTCATCTCGCGTTGTCGTCTACGCATTACGTATCTTTTGCATATCGATATGGTACGATATCTTTTGCATAAATCAGCAAAAAGCACCTTATGTAAATTTTATTGCGCGCATTGTGCATGATTGAAACCAGCTATGTTTGTTAAAAAAAACAAACAAACTGCAGTTTTAATAGCTTCTTATGATAAGTAAATTACTCTCTTGTTTTGTTTCTAACTGATCGTAGCGCCCCGTTTCCAGTTAGCGTCCGAAATGTCAACGAATTATGTTTTTTGCCCAAAGCGCCCCCTATCGATGTTTCTTTTTGTACCGTTCAACTGAGTTTCAGAGAGCCCCAGCAAACAGAATCATGAAAATGCATGCCATAAGTCAAGAAATCTGTTTGTTTATCTCTTAGGAGCCTTCGAGTTTCGACCACCCTGTACTTTGACATTTTATTCCGGCTCTTACGCTTTTTGCAGGGCTCTACTTTTGGGTTCAAACTTTAAGTTAGAGTATAAACTTTGGCGAGCATGTGTTAAATTATCAAAATAACGGGCTTAAAGTTGTTGTCTAGCTCTCCAAAGTCTGCAGCGCCCCCTATCCATGTTTTAAGAGATACGCTTATCAAATTGGTACTGAAGAAAGTCTAAACAAACAGAATCAATTCGACGCAACAAGCAAGAAAATCTAACCATTTTCCTAGTTTTTATGACGTTTCGAATTTCGGCACCCAAATTTTCGAAAGCGCCTAGCGCCTTACCATCGCGTCAGGGACCCTACATTCCCTATTCAAAAATGTTCGTCTAGGTGTGCTCTATCGATCCTTAAAGTTTGTCACCGACGAGCTGAATCACCCTGTATATATATATGCACGCTTAAAACGAAAGAGTTGATATGGCTTCTCAGGAAAGAGCTGTAATCTTTTCGATCATAAATGAGTTGTTTTTCAAACGATTTAATCTTCTTGATTTTATTTGGTTATTTAAATAGTTCGACTTGATTTAAATTACTTAAAAACAACTCGTTCACTCGAGTTATTTCAACTCTTTTCGAGAAGCTGCCTTTCAAAACGTGAGATGAGTGGATTTCGGCTCAACTTGAGTTATTTCGTGGCTGGCTTTTTAAGAGAGTAAGAAATATAAGTGAAATGGTAGATTCAAAATATTCAAAACATTTCGAAAATTTGATATACTTTAGGATTTGATCTTTCAACTGCCCTTAAATCAGCTGCCTTTCCCACCAGAAGCAGAAATAAATATAGGTTTGATTCCTCAAGATCTCCAGCAGCAGTTAAATAGAATTCCACACAGATGACATAATTTAAAAATAACCGAATCTGCTTAAACTTTTTAAGTTATTCAACTTGTTTAGTTAGTGTCTTGGCATACTTAATCTCGGACATAACTTCACATTGTTAGTCTTGTTTAAAGTTCTATAAAAGCAGCATTTGTATGCTTCAACGACTATCAAGCACCTTTTATAAGAATTTTTGTAAAATAAAATTTGCTTTATTTAATGAAAAATAATCTTCATATCTAGCGATCAATATTTTACAAAATTTCTCGTACCAAAACTTCTAAAATTCCCTGAATCCCTTGATTCGTATAAACCCTGAAAAAAAAACACCATTTTTTTGTTTGTTTGTTTAGTCTGAAATTCAATTATATCAAATCTAGTTTCGCTAAGAATGAATAAAAGCATTTCCTTAACAATAGATAATTTATCAGAAATCGATGTGAGAAGGTTTCTTACGTTCGTGTAAAAAATACATTTTTAAGTTATTCTTTAAGCATCATAAGCACTACAATTTGAAGGAACGGACATTCATTATCAAAATAAAAATATTTTTCAAAGTGTACATTCGCGTAAAAGTTGCTTAAAGCTTTTAAAATTAATTTCATATAAATGCAGCTGAAGTTCTTATTTTAATTTTTTATCAATTTGCATTAATTTAAAGTATTATAAAAATGTGCAATTCATAAGTCTCATCTTTTAGATGATAACAATTTCTGTTAAAAAAGAAAACTCTTCTACTTATATCTTCACAAATTATTGAAAATAGATACATTATACCTAAAATTGTTTGAAGTTCAATGATTATTTTTAAATGTGTAAAACTATTTTAATTAATTAATTTTAAAGAATAGATGCATTTAATTGATTTATTGGAAACAGATACATCATATCTATGAGTAATTGTAATTCAATCATAATTTTTGATACGTGCAAAAAAATCTTATTCAATTAATTCTAAAGAGTAGAATTTTTAAATTACTTAATTTTATCTGTGAGTTACGAATAGTTCGGAAAATAAAAAATTATTTTCTGAGAATAATTTGAAATTTGAAAGGAGTCATTTAAGTGTAAGTAATACTCGCTTAAGTGTAAGTAATATTCAAGTAATACTGGCTCTTGACCGGGTTTTTTGTGATAATCATTTTCAACATAAAATTTTTTAACACATTACATGTTGTGTACAATTTCTCTACCTAACATACAGTACTACATAAAAAAAATCTTATTCAATTAATTCTAAAGAGTAGAATTTTTAAATTACTTAATTTTATCTGTGAGTTACGAATAGTTCGGAAAATAAAAAATTATTTTCTGAGAATAATTTGAAATTTGAAAGGAGTCATTTAAGTGTAAGTAATACTCGCTTAAGTGTAAGTAATATTCAAGTAATACTGGCTCTTGACCGGGTTTTTTGTGATAATCATTTTCAACATAAAATTTTTTAACACATTACATGTTGTGTACAATTTCTCTACCTAACATACAGTACTACATAAAAGATTTCCTAAGCATCATTATTGTTGTAAGTCAGATAACATAACTATATTATAGGTGTATTATATTTCCATATTACTAAAAAGATATGTTGTAGTTTAGAAATAAGTTCATAAATACTTCTGAATAAGCGAGATTGGTGTATTATCGTCTATAAAAGGTTTCCAACTTATGTAAGCTCCTTTATAATTTGTAGTGTGTGTCACTCTATCCTTGCATCATTTACAGCGTTTTCCAAAATTATTAGAACGCCTTACTGAATATGGGGGGGGGGGGGAGTAATTTCAGAAAGTGGGTTTGTAAATATTTGATTGGGTTTTCTAAATTGTTCGAATGTGACGTTTAACTCAATATCATGGGAATGTTCGAAGATATTTTAAAAAAATCGCGCAATATTTTTTTCGGTTTATTGTTTATATCATTCAGTGGTTTATATTTAGTTAGAATTTCGACGGTACATAAGAGTGAAAGAACTGTTTTGTGTGTTGGAAATAAGGACTTTCATTAAAATAATTTTCCATTGTTTTTACATAACTTTTAATTTTGAACAAATGTGAATAAATTGTTACTATGCATTTAGCATAATGAATTTCTACGAAAATCTCAAGTTAATTATAAAAAAACTCAAAAATATTGAAATTAATCTCAAAATTGTTATAATTTTGTTTCAAAAGAAATTTAATGCATTAGAGATGATAGGATGATACCATACAAAAGACTGACATACTAAGTATGGATACGCATACAGTGCTTACAGTTGTTACATTTCTGTATAAAATGTAAATTGCAATATCGTAAGACGTAGATTGCACCTATTTTTAAAATAATGCATCATATTGTTCTAATTAGAACTTAAATAAATTTAATACTAAGATTCAAGAATTATCTTTATCACGTTGTATGACTATGGATGTACTACGAAAGTTTTTGGCATGTAATTTAGGGTTGCTACAGGCAGCTATTTTTTTAATTCTAAATGGCCCCACTTTCTTAAAATAGAAATCCTTAATATGTAATTTAACAACATTTGCAAGAAAAATCTACTTAACAATTTCTATTATAAAAATACTGGTGCGAAATGAATACAAAAATAGTCGATCGTGGCAGCTCTGATAGTTCAAATTTAACTGCCTTTCCTGAACAGCTTTAGAAAATAAATTGCTGGATTGCTATCTTTTCATTGTTTATAAATTTCGTTCATCACCTATTTCTAGTCATATATATACAATACATATAATTTTTATTATGCTTACGAAATTAAAGCATTACATCTTTTCTTTAGCAAATTCAAGCTATTTATTTCAATGTACCAGTACATCAAACATATCACTACTTTTATGGATATATATAACTCGGAAATTTGGAAAGAAATATTATAATCTACATTATAGCTATTTTTTCAAATTATAACAATCATGTTTGTGAGCAATTTCAGGAACAACAATTGTTTATCTTTTAGTGGTGTTGCTTAGTGGGACTCCACTCGCATATAACTTTTCATTTTTGCTGATAGCGGAAAAGAAATATAGATCTTAGGAAGGGCGCAGCATTTTTTTTTACGGAAAACTTTTAAGAAATTATTAGAGTTTGCAGACAGTTTTATATTATATCTAAGTCTGCCTACCAGTAGTATTTATACTATTTTATTTTCTGAAATGGGGCAGATTACAACTAGTTAATGCTTAAAAACTATTCTTTTTATTTACACTGCCAATGCTAAATTTTGATAGTAATGTTATACATTTGCCCAGTAGCAGAAAGTGCGCGACGCGCGACGTACGTCGCAGATTAATTTTTGCCCTTGCAGATAAATTTGCTAACTTGGAAAAGAAAAAAAATTCCTTATTTGTAAAAAAAAAAAAGTGAACAAGACACGATAAAAAGGAAAAATACATTCAAAGATCGCGAGAAAAAAAAAAGATTTCATCAAAAGATTGCAAAAAACGGCTTATTTTGACATAAGATCGCGAAAAAACAGCAGATTTCGTCAAAAAATCATGAAAAAATGGTAAATTTTGTTAAAAGATCGCGAAAAAAAAACGGAATCTTTCGCCAAAAAATCCCAAAATCAACAAGATTTGTTAAAAGATCGCAAAATAAGATAGATTTTGCGAAAAAATTAGCGAAAAAACGACAGATTTTGCCAAAAGATCTCGGAAAAAAACAGTAAATTTCGCCAATAAGTCACGAAAAATCAGCAGATTTCGTCAATAAGTTGAGAAAAAGCATTAAATTTCGTAAAAAAAAATCACGAAAAAAAGATACATTTCATCAAAATATCGCGAAAAATGGCAGATTTCGACAAAAGATAGCGAAAAAAACTGCAGATTTCGTCAAAAGATCACGAACAAAACGGTAAATTACGTTAAAAGATCGCGAAAAAAACTAATTTCGTCAAAAAATCGCGAAGAAACGACAGATTTCGACAAAAAATCGGGGGAAAAAGATAAATTTCGTTAAAAAATCGCAGAAAAACGACAGGTTATGTCAAAGAATCCTGAAAAAACGGTAAATTTCGTTAAAAAAAAATCGTGAAAAAACTATACATTTCATCAAAAGATCGTGAAAAAATGCTAATTACGTCATATAATCATAAATAAACGGTAAGTTTCAACAAAAGATCGCAAAAAACGACTGATTTCGTCAAAATTATCGCGAACAGATGACAGATTTCGCCCAAAGATCGCAAAAAAACGGCAGATTTTAACAAAAACCGGGACAATACGGGAGATTTCGCCAAAAGATCGGGAAAAAACGATAAATTTCGTTTAAAAATCGTGGGAAAACGACAAATTATTTTTAAAAATCACGAAAAAATGGCAAATTTTGTTAAAAAAATGTGAAAAAACGCTAAATTTCCTCAAAAGATCGCGAAAAAACGCAAATTATGTCATAAGATTGTAAAAAAAAAAGGTAAATTTCGACAAAAGATCGCGAAAAAACTACATATTTCATCAAACTAAACTCAAATTTTGTTAAACAAGCGAAAAGAAAAAAGAGTTGGGAGTTTATTTTGCTGTTTCAAAAAATATTTTTTATCTTTGCTTTCTTTAAAAACTGATTTTGCTGTTCCAAAAAATGGATTTTTCTGCATCAAAATTTTAGATCCAGTAGATTTAAAAAAATTATCATTCAGAATTTTCAATTTCTTTTTCATAATATTTACTTACTTTATATTTCAAAGAATCACTGCTATAAATGTATAACATATATACTTCATGGTGAAAAAATAGGGACTTTAAATTTTCTGTGCAGTCTTTCTGGAATTGTTTTTAGATTTTGATATTTTAAATTATTTTTGTCCCCCTTTTTGAAATTTTTTTAGCACAGTTTAACATTTTATTATAATATTGATTTAACAATTAAAAAATTGTTTTGAGAATTTAAGGAAGCAATCTTATAGCATATTCTGTTCAATGGAATTGTAATTGTTTTCTTCATTTCATCACTATTACATAGGTAACAATATAAATGATTTTTTCCCCTCTATTTCTTCTGTGCTTTTAATCTTAAGCAAGTAAGAAACTTTTTCAATAAATATACGCTATACTATATTTCAATTTAATTTTAAATGAATTGAGCTGTAACTTCAAACTTAAAGAGCCACTTTACATATCATTACAATCTAATTCTTCAAAAAATATTAATTTTTCTATTAACTTATTTAGGTTTAGAGCAACTTCCGAGGGACAAAATCCGTTATTTCCAAAATGAAGCATAAAAATGAGGGATTTTATCCAAATGTAGTAGTACGTCCCGTATTGTGCATTCTATAATGACACTAATCGATGAATATATGGATACAACCCCTCTTGTTTTTGCTTCATTTTGGCAATAACGGATTTTCAACTTATTCAATTGACGATTTTTTTGATCATTTTCAAGTTATGATTTTACGACTCTCACAAAAGTTGCTCTATACATTTAGCTACTTACTTTTAATTTTAAATGAATTGAGCTGTAACTTCAAACTTAAAGAACCACTTTACATATAATTACTATCTAATTCTTCAAAAAATATTAATTTTTCTATTAACTTATTTAGGTTTACTATAGTTAAAAAACAGCTCTATTTTTATAATATTAATCAGTAAGAACCCTATTTATAATGTACATAAGGGTACTTTTAGATTAATCAGGTGTATGTGTTACATATAGAAATATATGTCTATATACAATATATAAGAATGGTGCCCGGCTAATCAAAAATTGTAACATTACCCCCGCAGACAATTTTCATCCCACTACATTTCTGTCGCAGACTCAGTCACAACTTTCTGCTACTGGGTACATTTGTAAATGATCATTTTATTTTATCACTGAAACATATTAAAATAACATCAAATGAACATTGGTCATCATGTAATTTAACAACTAGCAATGCATTACTTATTGTTTTTTTTATTATAATTAATTTAAATAATGTTATTAAACTAATTATTTGGAATATTCATCCAAAGCCAAAAGTTTGGTTTATTTGTCGAATATCGAATCAACTATCCACTATCAATCCCTAATTTATGTACGGCAACTTATGAAAAGTAATAGTTTCAAGTATTTGACTGCAGGGACTTGTGAATAGAAAATTGAACCTGGGGCAAAGTCTCAATTTGGCACATCAGTCCCGAATTTTTCTTGTCAGTGGCTAAAAATAATGTTGTGGTAGTATAAATTTCTGTGCCCTGAGTGATCATTCCCTTTCGCACAGCGCTGGTTGACTGCCAGTTTTGATCTAAATCGAAAGAAAATTATTCTATATTTTTAGATGCAATATATTTGTTTTTAATTTATATTAAGTCTGAAAATAATTATAATCCGTTGTGAGTATTTGACTATTTTGATATTAAAGAACCCTTCCAAAAAATTATTATAGAATAAAAATTGTGTGTTATTTTATGTAATTTTTTTGGATTTAAATAAACACTCCCACTCTTTTTTTCTCCATGTTTTTCTTTTTAAAAATCCCAATCGCTGTGATTTTAATTAAAAGATAAGGTCAAAAAATGCTTATTTAAAAAAAAAATTCTGACTGTAAATGGCATTAGTGCATCTTAGTTGTGAGAATGATTGACACAATTTTTTTTTTTTTTTTTTTTTTTTTTTTTTTTTTTTGCTTGTTTTAAAATTAAAACGTTACTTAATATTTTATGCATGTTACTTTATATGTTCTGGTTGCTATATGTCTGTCTAAAATTAAAAAAATTAAAAAAGGCTATTTATCTGTTTTTATATTTACAAACATAAGTAATTAAAAAAACATATATATACATATGGTATTTTTATGTTAGCTGTGCACAAATCTGGACAATAGTATTTTTCTCATTGTTAGCAGCTTTTATTTTCCTTGAATATAAATTAAAAAATTGGAATGAAATGTTTGGGATTTTGATATTTGAATGAAGTTAGTGATGGATGATGTTAACAGGGGCTTGGAAAGGGAAAATCCTGTCCAGGGGAAAGCTAGGACTTGGTGCCGCACCCCCCCCCCCCTCCAACTTTTTTCTGACAGGACAAAAATGATGTTGGTAAATATAAATTTGGTGCCCCCTAAATTTCTTCGCGGGGGGGGGGGTGACTGCCCTTTTCGCGTGGCTCTGAATGTTAATATATAATTAAATCCCTCACGTTTTTTATGCGATCAACTATCAAAATTCACATTTTTTCTGCGACCCTGTGATGAAATTCGAGCTTCTTCAGTGATCATTTGACGAAATTTGCGTTTTTTCACGATACTTTGACAAAATTAGCACTTTTTCAGCAATCTTATGTCGAAATTCACGCTTTTTCAGCAATCCTATGATGAAATTTGCTCTTTTTCCGCGATACTGCTGTATTAATTTTTACTAACTTTTGGAATTGCTATTTTTCAGTAGTGACCACTTCCCCCCCCCCAAACCCAGTGACACAAATTAACCCCCCTCCCCCCCAAAAAAATTTCATACTTTAACATTGACCCCCCCCCCCCCCTAAATAGAATATCAATTGTAAAATATATTCTACTGCACATTCAATAGATAGTGAGTTTAGCATAGCGGAATAAGTTCTTATTGCCCTTATCTACAATTTAAAGAAAGAAAACACTGGAACATTTCTGAAAATTCAATCTTGAAAGAATTTTAAAATGATCTTAAAAGAATCAAGATTTCCAAAAGATAGTGAGTTGAGTATAGCAGAATGAGTTCTTAATGCCCTTATCTAGAATTTAGAGGAAAAAAACATAGGATCTTTTCTGGAAATTATATGTTGAAAGAATTTAAAAGTGATATTAAATAAATCAAGATTTTTTTTAACAGTAAAAAAAAAATAGGAAATATTAAATATTTAAAAAGACCCCCCCCACCCCTGCCAAAATGTACTTTTTCTCAAATTCCTCTTCCCTCTCCCCCCCCCCACAAAACTAAATTGTATGACGCATCTTGCGTCACCAAACCCCTCTCTGGGCACCCCTGCTATCTTTCAGCATATCTGAGTGAATCAAAATATAAATTCAAGTATCGATTGTAGGCTTTGTGAATCGATTCTTATTGTGATCGATTGTGTTTTATACAATCTCAATTATAATTGATTTTCAAAATTTAAAGAATCGCCCTTCACTAGTGCAAAGTAGTTTCGATAGGACTGCAAGTTTTGTACCCTGCAAAATTAATCTATAGTCAACACTTTTTTATGTTTACAAAAATCCTTATCCTTAAAAAAATAATAAATTCCATTTTAAAATTTTTGTCTTGTATCATTGCATCCAAGAAATTCAAAAATTATGATTGTGTCTGTCAGAAGTTTCATAAAATGCAATTATTTTTACATTTTTTTAAACCTTAGGTTGTTTTTAAAGTCAGTATGATTCTGCTCTCTGAAGATGCAAACTGTGTTTACTTGCAGCAAGATTTTTAAGACAGATCTTTTTAACGGTAACTATAATCATGTTTAGTGTTTATGCTACTAAAGAAGCTACTTTTTGCAGTAGATTCTGCTTAATGTGATCATGGGTAATATCAGCCAATTAGTATAACACTGTTTCAATTTTTGTGTATATAGGTTTCAGAAAAAAAATCGTAATTTTTGTCAATTTACTGTAAGAAAATAAAAATTTCTCTAGTCATTTAAAAATTCAAATTTTGTTGATTAGGCACAGGAAAAACATGAATTTTGTTGATAGAATGCGTAAAAGTGGCGAATTTTGTGAATGAGCTGTGGAAAGTCGCAAAAATTTCGCTGTTGGGAAATGGGAAAAGTCATAAATTTTGCTGTTGAATTGCAGAAAAAAAATTGAATTTCAAAGATCAGGTGCAGAAAAATTTGTAAGTTTTGTCTATCAAGCATGGAAAAATCTAACTTTATCAATTAGTGAACGTGAAAAATTGTACAGTTTGATGATCGCACAAGAACAGATCTTTGATGATGATGTGTAAAAAAAAATTGCAAAATTTCTTCATCGGCTAAGAAAAGTTGAATGATTTGTGTGTTTATTGCTCAAAAGAGAAAAAAAAGTTAATGTTGTGCTCGGGGGGAAAATATCGTCAATTAGAAAAGGAAAAATCAAGAGTTTTGTAGATCGGATATGAAAAAATAGCAAATTTTGGCGATCAGTGCATGTAAAATTTGCAAATTTTGGCAATGTGGTATGATAAAGTTAAAAATTTCATTCATCAGCTGCATACAATTCATCAGACATTTAAGAATCGCAAATTTAATTAATCAGGTGCAGAAAAAAATCTGAATTTCTCCAATCAAATATGGAAAGAGTACAAATTTCATTGATCGGGCATGGTAAAATCCCAAGGTTTATTGATCAGGCTCCAAAAAATAGCGGGTTTCCTTGGTTAAATGCAGAAAAGTGACAAATTTTGGCGATTGACTTCATAAAAATCTGGGGTTTTGGTGATCCATTTCATAAAAATCTGAGATTTTGGTGATCCACTTCATAAAAATCTGAAATTTTGGTGATCCACTTCATAAAAATCTTGAATTTTGTCGATCAACTTCATAAAAATCTCGAGCTTTGTCGATTGTCTTCATAAAAATCTTGAATTTTGTCGTAGAACTTAGTAAAAAATCTCGAATTTTATCGATTGGCTTCGTAAAAATCTTGAATTTTGTCATACGACTTTGTTAAAATCTTGAATTTTGTCATATGACTTTGTTAAAATCTCTAATTTTGTCATATGACTTTGTTAAAACCTCAAATTTTGTTGTACGACTTTGTTAAAATCTTGAATTTTGTTGTATGACTTTAAAATCTCGAATTTTATAGATTGGCTTTGTAAAAATCTCAAATTTGCTTGATCGGCTTCATAAATATCTTAATTTTCTCGATTGGGTCTGAAAAAATTTCAAATTTTGTCGATTGGCTTTGTATAAATCTTGATTTTTCTTGATCAGCTTCATAAATATCTCTAAATTTTCTCGATTAGGTCTAACAAAATAACATATTTTGTCGATTAAGCACAAGAAATTGCAAATTTTGCCGCAATGAATATGCCTCAAAGGAAAAAATAGAGGTTGCATCAGAGTTAGTTCAAAATCGGAAATATCGTGAATTTTGTCGATCACGCTTTGAACACTCGCAAATTAGGAGCAGAAAAACCATGCATTTCCTTGATCATGTGTGGGAAAATTGTGAGCTTTGTTGATCGACTTAGTAAAAATCAGAAAATTCTGTTGATTGGCTGCAGAAAAACTGTGAATTTCCATTATCACTTTCATAAAAAATCGCAAGATTTTTCGATCGGTTTGTATAAAGTGCAAATTTGATTGACCATGGAAAAATTGCAAATTTCATTGATCAAGTATGTATGAAAAAATTTTGTTGATCGGCTCTTTTTCTCTCCTACATTCATGAAGTTCATTTTTTTGGTACTACTGTTATCCCATCGACCAAATTATACAAATTGCCAAACTAATAGCCAAATTATACATATTGACATAATTTTTATTTTTAATAACAACAAAAAAAAATAATTAGTAGAATATTAATAAAAAGTCAAAATAAAAATCAGTTAATGACATTTTACACACATGAATCTTATTTAACGTCATTGAGTGTGACATTCACGATCCTCCATTATTGGCATTTAATCTTATAGTTTGGTGATGGTTTTTTTGGTCGATGGGATAACCTAGTAGCAGGGGTGCAGAAAATGTTTTTACTCACATTTCCCCCAATCCATATGGAAATTTCCCTAATATTTAACGATATGTTACAGGCTACATACATTCTGTATTATCGTAGGAATAGATTTGTTTTCCAAAATTTCTGAACTTAGCATAAGTATATACGGTACATATTATTCTGAGATTGATTTTGTGAAAGTCTCCATTCGGATCTTTTTATTTGTAATGAAATTTTGTTTAATATCGGCGAATTGTGTAATTCCTTGCTAAAATCAAAATCAATTGTATATTTTTTCTGCAAAATTTCCCCCGATCCTGGATCGCCGGATCGAACACATTCTGCACCCCTGCCTAGTAGTACCTTTTTTTTTTTTTTTTTCAGCACTATTTACTAATGTTTGTTTTTTTAGCGCTTTAAAACAAAATTTACATTCCTGTATAAAGTCAAGAAATATTATTGCATCTTGAAAATAATTCTTGCTATATCTACTTTATATATACAAATATAAAAAGTGTTGATATATCCTTACCAACTGAATTGGATATTTTGTCAGGGTAAGCAAATCTAAATAAATCCCTCTCCTCCCCCGTTTTTGAAACTGTATTTTTTTTATTTGATTGTAGGTCACATCTTCCCTAAAAGAGATCTCTCTCCATGTTATTGGTTTGGTCCTCAACCATCCAGACACATCCATCCTGCTTGTAAGTAACCCCTCTCTTGAAAAGGTTGTGCACCCATAACTTAAAGCATTAGGATGAATACTTTGTTTAATATTGTTGAACATATTGAAATGATGAAATTGGAGGTTGCAAACCAACAAATTATAACATATCTACAAGCAAATTATATATTTTTTTAAAGCGTAATGGGAACTTTAATATCTGTCCCTTTACTACATGAAAAAATATTTCTTTCAATGATATTTTTAATTAGACCTAAACAGAAAATAATTGTATATGACAGATTAGATATAAACATGTTGTATGTATAACAAAAATAAGTACTTATGTATTAACGTCACTGCAGCAGAAGTTGCTTTCTAATGCACCAATACAAAGCAATTTTGTTGTTCGTGCCTTTTAGTCTCTCTCCCTCCCTCTCTCTCTCTCTCTCCCCCCCCCCTCTCTCTCTCTCTCTCTCTCTCTCACTTTTTCTCTCTCACACACACTCACTCACTCACTCACTCACTTAAACACCATTTTTTAGTTCTTTAGATCTTTTTTGTTTTGTTTTTTGACACCATCTTTTTGTACGAGTGCAAACAGCAAGATTGCTTTTTATTGGCCCAACTTGTGCCGTGGTGGCGTTAATATGTAATTATCCAAAAATATTCAACGTATATTGCACTATTTTTTTTTTTTAAAGTAAAATCTGCTTAAAAGTTAAGTGTAATCGAAGTGATTTTTTTAAAGCATGTTACTATTTCTTATAAATAATAAAAAATGTAAAATTAGACTAAACTATTAATAATATAATGTAGAACGGTATATGTTCCATAAGTTGGAAAACTATTATATCTAGAACTAAATTCATTAATATACAAAAATATAAAGTATGCAAAAGTAAATTTACTTTTGATTCTTGAAATAAAACAGTTCCATTTCCGCACACTCTCTCCTATTTGTTTGTTTATATGTCAAACATAAAATTATAGCCAGATAAGAGACAGCCAGTTGTTAGTAAGATACTATTGTTATCTTTGAATCAATTAAATGGATACTAAGAATAAAAAAACAGTTTTTTTTTTATCGATATTTTGATTTTGAAATATTTTAAATTTTATAACACTAAAATTATTAAAATTTGGCTTTTTTAGGCTTGCATGAATAAATTTATACTAAATTGTAGATTATTGTTGTTTGGTTAAGGAACATGGGACCTGAAAGCAGATAATGTAAAATATTAGTCTGTCTGATTGAAAATAAAACCAAAATAGTAAAATTTTCTCTTGTATTTGTCTTCAATAAGACTCAAATCAAGAGGTCTGCATGACATAATGTAACAATTTTTGTGTAAACAAACCTATTACAAATTTTACAGAAACTCATTAAAATTGACTTTTTTTAACGAGAGGGGGGGGAGGGTGGATGAGAAACAAATTTATTTTTAGGAAAAGAGTGTCATTTTTTCCAATTTTTATTATCTAACTTCATAGCGGCTCATAGAGTATATTATTACATATGTAAAAGAAGGATAGCCCCACAAACTTTTTGATATTTTCAGAAACAAATAAACATAATTGGTTGATCCATTTAAACTATTTTGCACATTATGCCGTAAATGTTGTATATTCAACTGATAATATCTTCATCACTTTTAATAATAGTTGTTTAATAAAAATATCTGCTGTACTATAAATTATAAATAATAATGAGATATATTCAGTTATTTTATTCTTACTATGGGGGGGGGGACCTATGTTTAATCTTAAAGAATATTGAATAGTTTGTTGCTTTTAAAGAAAATAGAGGATCTCTTGAAATCATACAATCATCTTTTTTTTTTTTTTTTTTTTTTCCTCATATGAATAAACTGTTTTTTGTTGTTTGAAGTAAGGTTTTGGGTGAAATCTGTAGGGGTGTACTTGATAAAAGTTAGAGGTTTCAATTTGGAGACATATCTCCAAAATTGGTTGTTGTTAAATGGTTAATAATACTGAAATTGTTTGCATAAGCAAAATGTATTGATATAAAACCTTTTTTGTGTGTGTGTTTGTGCATGTGTAAATTTAAGGGTTATTAGTTGAAAATTTAATATTTGTTAATTATAACTTGAATATCGAAAAAAATACACTTAAGAGGTCTGCCCAGACCAAAATTTTCAGGCCGGTCCTGCAGAAATTCTACCTTGGCTTACATTTTTTACAATTTTGCTGTTTTGCGCACCCCAAAAAACCTAAGGAAAAAAAAAGTAGTAAGCTGGGGCGAAAATCATAAATTAACCTTCAGTTTCTGTTTTTGAATAATTATTTAACCATCTCAAAAGATATTTTTTTTCTTTTTTAAAAATTTTAAAATGAATATTTGTTTTTAGAATGCCTCCATATTTCTATCATTGAAATAAAATACTGTAATGTAAGAGTGCTTAATGAAGCTAACTGAAATTAACCATAGTTTTATATGTATATAAATAATGCATGATTGTGCATAAAAATTTAATCTACTTTTTTTCTTTATCTAGCTCTATGAATGGCTTTTTACATCGGACAGCGTTCATTAGATCACCTATCTTTGCCAGTTCAGAAAATGGAATTGGTATGGGAATGGAAATGTAGCAGTTTATCTACACTTTTTGCAGAAAAAGGTGGCATTCGTCCTGTTTGATAAGTTGGCCAGAGAAAGTTACTTCATTGTATAACCATGAGTCTGGCTAGTCATCAAAGAATCAATTGCAAATTTTTTGTGGAATTACAAAACTCCATGTATTTTTTTTCCTTTGAAGCATTATTTATAAAAATAAACAGTGTAATTGATGCACTATATATTTAAACTTACCTTGATATATATATATTTTAATGTACCGGGTGATCCAGAAGTTTCGGGAGTTTTGAAATGTTAATAATTAGGAAACTATGTACAATACAAAGGTCCGGTTTTCAGATACATGATCAGAAACATGTGGGATTTTTGTTTAGAATGAATTTTTTTTAAATACATATAGTTAAAATTTTCAGCAACAGGTGGCGCTGATGTCTGGTGGTAACTGCTATGTTAAGACAAGCCTTCTTCGCATATCGAGTAGTGTTCTTATCGCACAATACGTGAAGTTAAAACTGCAAAATATTCCATGGCCATTACATATGTGAAAGCTATTGTAAACAAGGTTTGAGAAAAGGGTTCATAGGAAGATCGTAATAAAAGCAGGAAACCCCAAACGTCTCTTGCAATCGTAAATGAGATAGAATTCGATGCCAAAACTCAATGGAAATCATCAGCTCATGGTGAGTGCAGTACACTTGTAATTTCACGATGAACTGAAATTTCTTATGGAATTTCTTTTTGCTCTGAAGATGCTGTGCATGTTGTTTTACATCAGCTCACGGCGGTTCTTTTAAGCTATGAGCGTCATAATGAAAATTTGTAACCCTTGGACACCAATTCTTTCTTTTTAGTGATCTGTATCAAACCATAAAAAATAATACTATCAATATTAGCGCCACCTGTTGGCAAAAAGTGTAACTAACATTATATGTTTGTTTCATCGAAAAAAAATCCCACAAGTTTCTAAGCATTTCTGTGAAAACCGCATATTTCTATTGTTTATAGTTTGTTAATTATTAGCATTTCAAAACTCCTGGGACTTCTGGATCACCCGGTATATGTTATGTTTTGTGTTATTTAAAAATAAATTTTAAATTTATGTGAAATGAGTTAATTCAAGTTTGATTTTGAAATTATTAGCTGTATTTTATTCTTATGCTTGAATATTCAGAAAATACTTTATTTCTATTTTTTTTTTTATTGGATGTGAATGTACAAAGCAACACTTTAATGATTTTGTGACAAATTTCTTCAGAAAATTACTTCTCTTCGTAAAATAATAGTGAGGGCTAGAGGGAAAAGTAGTAACAATAAAAAAAAGACTTTTTTCTGGCATTGTTAAACATTAATAAAATTTTCAAATAAATTTAGAAAATAAATTAATAGAACAGAATTTAAGTGCATTTTGTGTATTCTAACTTCATCTGTAAATAAGTTTTACACCAGAAAGTTTTATTTTAAATATTGCCTAATTTGTAGAAAATAGAAATATGATAAATTTTAAACAGCACTTCAGGATTAGAAACAATAACATAAAATGGTTAACAACGTGATATTTTATATAAGCATAGAGGTCTGAAACTGAGAGTGAGAGGGGGGGGGGAGTATTTTATCAGTCATGTAGTCTAATATCTAAACAGAAATTAAAAGGAGATTGGTGTTGAGATGAATTTGAGAGAGATGTTGCTATTATAGATGAAAATTATATTCAATCCTTATTAACATTTACAGAATTAACCTTATATACTTTTAATATAAATTGTTCTGACAATGCCTGTCAAAATTAATACAAAGATTTTGTTACTAAAAATATGAACTATTAATAACATCAGCAAAACCTTGTGATATATGTAAATGAGGTTTGACTGTATAACTACTACAGCAGTAATTTTGTTTTAGTCATAAAAATAACTTATGGATTAAGCAAAATCAATCAAAATTTTAAATAACATGAGCATTAAAGCCTTTGCTTATTCCATTTTGTGTGGATTTGTTAAATCTAGATGACAAAAATATCTTTTCCTATACTTCCAGTGAATAATTTTAGTGTTGAGTGTTCAATGTAATGACTTCACCATTAAATTAATGTAGTTTCCTTGAGTCATCCATCACAAATAAAAACTTTTTCACTAATGTAATAAATAAACATTGTTAAAGAAGTGGAATTTTAACGTTTCATGTAATTCA
Source organism: Maratus speculifer (assembly GCA_964019185.1). Lineage (NCBI taxonomy): Eukaryota > Metazoa > Arthropoda > Arachnida > Araneae > Salticidae > Maratus > Maratus speculifer. The sequence continues at coordinate 81,945,150 of OZ025294.1, forward strand.
AATGTTTGCTGAGCAAAATTAACAAAAAATGATCTAACACAAATCTGTGCAATGTTTTTTTGTTTCAAGGAAAAAAAAAAAAAGCATGAATTGAATTTAATGGTACAGGTGTTGAAATATACAAGAAAGATTAATTCTGGATGAGAATATTATGAAACTATAATGGTGATGAAAACTTGTTTTGTGATATGAATTTACAATGGGTATTAGTTTAAAGAAATTTTACATCACCCACCTTTCCAAAGAATTGGCACAAAAATAAGTCTTTCACTAATTTGAAATGAAGTTGTCAATTTATCCAATATGGAACAGTCTATCTATAATTTGCATACAAAAATTAGTTTTCAATGTGTAATATTACAATAAACATTTAAGAAAGTAATATGAAATTTGTATTTATTCAGTCATATTTCAAATTATAATAAATAATTAAGAATTAATTATATAGTTTCAAGTAATTTATTTGTGCACTCATTTTATTGCTTATAGTTTTCATAATTTCATACAGAAATGGAAGTTTTATTATGATTTATTTAAAAGTTTAAGTATTTATTGTGTAGTTACACATTAAAAACCTTATTTTGTTCATATTATAAATAGACTGCTTTTTAATATTGCTGTAAAATTTAAACACACACACACACAAAAAAAAAGGCCTTACTTTTAGATTTGTACCACCTTCATTTTCATGCTTTTTTGGGAGAGAGTGGGGGGGAGGCTGCACACCAAGGAGACATGCGTCTAAAACAGGAGACAAATTGCAGTGTTCAAACTGGTTAATTCCAGAGAAATTGTCTCTTGACCAGTGTTTTTTTGTCACTTGTCGCCTCTGTCTATCAATCTTAAATAATATTAAAGAAATGAAGATTTCAGCAAAGGAGAGGGGGGGGGGTCGCTTATAGAAGTTTTTGCAATCAGTACAATCTTGAAGTATCAGCTTGACGTAAGTTTTCTTTATACATCTGGATAATACTAATAGCAAAGAAATTAATTATAGACATGAAATTTGTGAATATTAAATGAAATGGATTTGAATTAAAAATGTGGCTTGCAAAGCTAATTGCAACCTAATTAATAAATTTGTTGTAGAAGTATAATCTATTATTAAGATGTGTTTCTTCAAGAGTTTTATTTTTTTACACATATGATGAAATATTTAATAAAGTGATGAGCATGCATTACACACTTGCCACATACAGAAAGAAATAAAAAATGCTTTGAACCAGAAATTATATTTAATTAAATAAAATAGATTCCAAATTACTACCTCATGGAGGCAAAACACATTTAAATTTTTTAGATTAAAGTACTATATATAGAAAAAGTGGGTTGTTGGCAAATATGGGTACACCTTTGGGACAGTTCATGTGATAAATGGTCTTTATTTTAAATGAGGAGGATGTGAGGTTCTTTGCGTACATCTCTTGTCAAAGGTCTGTGTACAGACCAAAATTCTACATAGAAAATGTGAATTCCCCCCCCCCCTCTTAAAAAATGTACTGTGGTAAATTATGAGTGTTTATACAATAGTGTAACTTACTCGATTATTCATCTGTGCATTGGTAGAAAAAAAGTGCTTATGCTTTAATTCATTTTTCATCTGTTTGCACCAAACACTTTACAATACTCGTTATAACTACTTTTTTGTTCAATAATTAAAAGAAAGTTTTAAAATATGCATTGATTTTTTTTTTTTTTTTTTTTTTTTTGAAATGTTACAAGTGGGCATAGTCCTTTCTCTACCTAGGTACATACACATACATTTATCACTTTAAGGTAGAATTGAGCTATGGACATTTTGTAATGAAAAATTTCAAAAACTTAAAGCAAAATATGCAATAAATAACAATTAATAAAATTCTTTTAAAATTTTTCTATGAAACACAATCTACAATAAAAATAGTAATTGTTAATTGAATATTAAAGTATTTAAAACAAATTTTATTTATTTTTTAGAAAGGGGGAGGGAGCTTAGTTTAAAAGTTCCATATTTTCTTGCTTTATTTCTGAAAAAAATATCATTCCTTCATTTAAACAATTCAATTAAATTCTATTTATCCTCTTTCTTGAGCCTTTTATTTTAAATCGATTAAATTTCCTTGATTTCAACAAACTGATGTACATAATAGTAATAATAATAATAAACAAAATCAAATGCATCTATTTCAATGTATTTGATATAAATATATATATACACATTAGGTAAATCAGTTTGTCGAAAGCAAGAAAATTTAATTGATTTAAAATAAGATTTCAGGAAAAGAAAAAAAAATTTAATTTAATAGGATTTTTTAAAAATTCACATAAAAGAAGTATATTTTTTAGAAATAAACTAAGAAAATGAATAAAGCCCTTTCTGAAAAAGAAATATTTGAAAATTTATGTTTAAATATTTTTTTCTAACTATTGTAGTAAAGCTAATAGAAATAAAAAGTGACCGTATTTAAATTTTTAACTCGCAAAATTTTAATGTGTGTAATCAGAAAATAAATATTGGGAAATCGCTTTCATTTATATACCAATCAACCAACTTACCAATAATTCGTCGCTTTCTCATCAACATTTGCTCGGATACTCATCTAAAAAACATCGTATACACATCATCATGCAATCGTAGTCCTCGGGGTTTCATCAACATTATTTCTAAAATTCATGGGATTTCGGTCATCCACAGATCTAAGGCCAATGAGACATTTCTGAGCAATTGCCGATGAAATTCATCCCGATCGTATGAGAATACGATAATCGGCCTCTTATCGTGTCATCGGATTGCGATGAGAGGCCATTCAAGGGCCAGGCGCATTTTGCTACTAGGAATACGTCTTCTTTTAGTAAAATTACATCAAATCGCACTCTTTTTATAATAAAACATTTCATAAATTCAAATATAAACCCTGAATAAATTACGTTGCCTTAATTTTTATTAGGGGATTTATAAATTTGACTCTTATTTCTGATTTTCGTTGAATTTTGTAAATGATTTCATAGAGTGATGGAGATTTTAAATAAGAATAAAAGTACCTTAAAATAAATATAAATTTTTTAGTCTAACGAAAACAAATTACTATAAAGAGATATTTAAACAATCATTTTTTGTGATTCTCAATCTAAGTCTATGTATACAGTTTCAGATAAACAAGAAGGGTATAAGGTTCCAAAATTCCATTAAAGAAAACGCAACGAGAAGTTTTTTAAAATGCGATATCCAATGTTGAATTTGTTTATAAGAACGTGAAACGTAATAAGGTTAAAGTGTTTACAGTATTTTTCAAGAATGCTAAATAACAGCGTTTACGTCAGAAAACCGAGAATATCGACTATTTCAAGGCGCCGATTTGGATTTCCTCGACTTTATTTTTAGTGGGATATAACATTTTTACTTTCTTCTATCCTTACAAAAATAAAGATTCGTGAAAATTTTTGACTTCCGGTTTTCGATGGATTTATATGCTTTAGAAGGTCTTTAACACTATTTGATGGTTTTTAGAAAATGTTTGTCTGGGAGTCTATCTGTTATTCTGTCACTCTGTCATTTTGTGAGTCTGTATGTGACAAACATTTTGTAGACACTCTATCTCAAGTTCTAATCCTCGAAATTTTACTAAACTTTAGATTCAGTTACACCTTGATATAATCTGAAGTTGATTCGTTTTTGGTGTATACCACTCATTAATTGGCGATTGTATGTTGCATTATTCATAATTTCAGAAACCACCTCTATCTGAAAAGTAATAGACGGATTTAATTTTATATTCACTTAGCCTTTAATATAATTTGATGTAGATTATTTTTTGTTGCAAATCACTGAAGAGATAGTGCTGCTATGCTACATTATTCATAATTATTGCTATAGCTCTATCTGTAGAACCAATGCATATATTTTAGCATTTAGAGTCGTAAAGTATTGCAGTAGTATGAAAATCCTTGAAATTCAAAGAGTTAAAATATACGAAGATCTTAAGAATAATGGTTATACAAAAAATATAATTATAAATAATTTCAAGAAAATTGTGGAGTTCATAAATTCACCCCCCCCCCCACTTTCAACGGTTTAAACCTGATATTTTTGTTTCTTTACCATATTACGATATTATTTTGAAAAAATTTCATCTGTTTTTAAATCTTTTAACATTGGGGTTTCCTTTAAACCAGTAAACAAAAGAAGTTCTTTTTTATATAGCCACAAACATGAATATAATGTAACAAAATTAACCATTGTTGTTTACATGATTCCATCTAGCGACTGTGACAAAGTATACATGGGTGAGACTGACAGACTAATGGATGTCAGACTTAAAGACCATGTCGGTGTCTTTATCCCCCTCGCGACGGGACCCTTTTGCAAAATTTTTAATGTCTGGTCACCGGTTTTTTAAAACAAGAATTTTCTCCTTATTAAGGCGAGAAAATGCTCCGATTAAATAAGAGAAAATTTACATTAAAATTTTACTGGTGGAGATAAACAAGGAATCTTAAGTCTTTTGTGGCACGTATACGTGTCGCTCGTCCCCAAGGGGTTATGAATGGGAGATTAAACTTTAAATTAGTACAGCATGCCTTGGAAACGGACCACAGACCAGCCTTCAAAAACTGAATGATTTAGAAAATTAATTACAGATTGTTCACAGAAAGCTGGTTTACTAGATTATACCCTTTAACGCTCTACTATTCTGGTGCTATCCCGATGAAATATTTTGTGTTTTTAAGAGAGTAACTTTAACTTTGAATTTGACTGTGTCCAGGATAAGTTTCGACATTCTGTTGTTGCTTCTATGTTTACTGATGAGGCTGTGTGTTGCACAGCGAAACATGTAATTTTGTATATACTACCTCTGACAAAAAAGTTCGGTGAATGAATTCAGAATGACCAATCTGGTAACACTGGGGAAACAGAACTCTGCATCTACATAGAGGCAAGTGTTGACCATCTTCCCCCACCGTTGCTCAGTTGAGCGTCGTTTATGTTCTGTGTAAGACGTGCTTTACTAAGTGCTTGTTCAGTGTGTTGGTTCTTAACTAAGAACAAGAAAACGAATGAACAAAAAATCAGTTTAAAGTTAGGTTTTAAGCTTTGCAAGACACCGAAAGAAATTTATGAGGGGTGTAGCAAACTAAACATCCACCATAGTAGCCACATTTCAATCCCCCAAGCTTCTTCCTATTTTCACCACTCAAATTCTCTTTAAAAGAGATTTGACCACATTGCTGATTACCAACGAAACTTGACGAAGCTTTTGAACTCCATCCCAAAAGAAGACTTCTTGCGAATTTCCCAGGACATGCATAACAGATCTCAGCGGCGCATAGTTATGGGAGATGATTATTTCGAAGGATGGTATGGTAACTTTCGTTAACATTTCATCGACAATAATGTTACAGGACTTTTCACCGAACTTTATTCTCAGAGGATGTACTTTTATTTTTAATTAAATGTTTTTTATATGTTTTTTAATTTAATTTCTTTTTTAAATGTAGTCAGTTCTGTATAGTGTATGAAAATTAGTGGTATGAATAGATTTCCATTAAAATTCAGATTCCGTAAGTACCAGACATAGATTAGTGTTATTTACTTTTTGGTGTAAGTCGCCTTACAGGTGACGCTGCTATGCTGCAATTCGGAAGATTTCATAATAGTTGTATCTCAAAGGGCAGATGATGTGAGGCATTTACAAAAGATGTCAGGCTTGGAGGGAAGGAGAGGGGTTCGTGAAATTACGACAGTTAGTGACAAGGGTGTTATAGGGGAATATGAAAAAATGTGACATCACACAGTTTCGTTTATTAAAAATAAGCAGGATAAATTCTGAAGTTATATTTATATTAAAACATTTTGTGTTCGTAAAGAAAAGATTTAACGTCAAATACATAAATACTATTTCAAATTCCAAAATATTACTGTTTTCATTTGCTCTTTGAAATTAATATTTTATTACTATTGTATATTAATTATATTTATTGTTGCAAAAATTTTAGACTTATTTATGTATTCATATATTTATCAATTATTCCAGGTATTATATCGTTTCAAAATGGGGTCGTTTATACATGTCTTTTAAAGAGTCTTAAAAGATGGCCTGCTATGATTGAAAGACAAGGTAATATATTTTATTTGAATACTTGTCTAACCAGAGACACAGATATATTTTAAGAAGTATTGAATTAAATTTTGGATTTATATAAGAGTAGTCTTTTTTGAACTTTGACGTGAACTTTTAAATGTTTCTTACAAAAAATGCGTTTTATAGAGATAGTACTATAATTATTATGTAAAACAGAATGAAATACTATTCTTATAGATTAAAAATGTAAATAAATTAACTGTAAAACATCTGAAAATTTATTTTTATGCACGAAATTTAAACATCTAAAAAACTTTTTTAAGACTCTTTAAAAGATATGCATAAATTATTCCATTTTGAAATGATGTAATACCTTGAATATTTCGTAAATATATGAATATACAATTGTGATTACAGGTATTAACTAAAAGGAAAGAAAAAATCTTTGTCTTTTGTTTTATTTACTTTGAGATCTTTATCTTATTTCATATAAAATAAATACACGAAACATTTTTATTTTTATGCTCAAAAATATCATCAAAAAAAGTTTTAAAATAAAATTTGAAATATGATCTATAATCATAGTACATTGATTGTGAACTACATATTTATGTAATATAGCATGACATCTGACAAGAGGGTAGGAGAAGGTATGGGGATCTGTGACACTTCGTGACAAAGAAGAAAAGGGGGGAGAGGTCAAAAATATTTTTAAAAATGGTGACATCATTTGTTTACAGTCCATTAGACAGCCCCCAAGAACATAGAATTTCATCAAATTTCAGATTCAGTTACTACTGATCGTAAATGATCTTGATTAGTTTCTTCCAACAACTTCCAACAGGTGGCATTGTTCTGCAGAATTTTTTAATATTTCCACATTTTCCCTATCTCAGAAACTAATGCACGGAGAAACTACAGATCCAGTTAGAAGGTGACACAACTTGTTGCTGACTAGATTTTGATGTAAATCCCCTAACCAGTGGCGCAGCTTTTTGCATTTTCGGGAAGTATTAATATGTATGAGGAAGAAAAAAGTATTCGGATTGCCAAATCTGTCTAGTTTGATCATGATTAATGTAATTAAAAGTATTAAAGTTAAGTGTAAGTATATTTATTTCTATAGCCATGCAAAATATTTCAAAAATATTGTATTCTTGAATATACTTTTAACCGCATTTCTTTAATTCCAGAGTAATATGTTTGTTTATTGTCATCATGTTAAATATTAATTTTCATTATTTTTTAATACTGAATTACAAATTACTTTTAATACTTCTGTTCGAACTCTATTCGTTCTAAAACGTGTAAATCCGTCAAAAAAAAGAATTTTGAAAATCTTTACGAATTTAATACTTTCTTCTTGTAAAGGTGGAAAAAATTAGACATAATGAACTTGAAATTCCATTCTATCCTTAAGGATCTTAACTACTTCAGTAACAAAGAAATTGATATGTGTTATTCAGGTGCTCTTTGACATGTTTCCTGTTGAATATGCAAGGCAAAGCTTTAATCTTTCTCTTAAAAGGGCACAAGAAATAATTCCATTAGAAACGGTTAAGGAAGGATAACTGCTGAAAATGCATTTTAGCTGTGGTTTGCGTTTTTAAGTTTAAGTAAATTTTAGTCCATTAAGTAGTAGGTACAAATTCTATAAACTTGTATGCACTAAAGAATACTTATTTTTTACCGTCTACTGACGCAAATTTCTTAGTGTGTTTTTAGCTGTGGAATGCATTTTCCAGCTAAACGGTATTATTATTCTACATAATATGGTATATTTAGGGCATTAAAAGCTACTATACAGGATTGCACAAAAGAAGTCGGACCACATTGCTATCTGTCGATAGTGATTGCCGAAAATGTGATCAATCTTTATAGCTGAATTATTTCGTTTACTAGTTTGTAGTGTGTATAAAAATCTATATACTGTACACAGGCTTTTCAATTATATTTAAATACGTTCCATAACATAGTCAATAACAGTTGAAAATACATTTTCAAGTGTATCATATATTTTCTTCTTTCAAAGTTTCAAAAGCTGAAATTGAATACAGATATTCTAAAAATATTGAGAAGTACTGAATATTGGTAAGTATTGAGAGTGCAATCTGTTGTGCAAAAAATACTTGTTATTAATTTACAGGGCCACACAAATGTATAACATTACATAATGGTATAGGCGGAAAAACTTTTTTGAGTATATTTTACTTACATTAAAATATTTCACATTTTGAGAAATTGATATACATAACTGAGGTTTAATGCAAGTTAATTTCTCTGTAATAGAAAGCATATAGTATTCACAGGGAAACACAAAAGATTTCGGATACTGTATTGAATCATAATTACTGTACATTTTTTAAACTTCGTTGTAATACGAACTCACGACATTTGCTACATTTGACGTGCAATATCCAATTTGTTAAATTTTCGTATGAAACTCAGATATCGTTAGAATATTGATAGAGAAAACATGCAACTCATAAAGCTATAGTATTGGAAGCTTTTGCTTATTTTCAATATCAGTTGCTTAATGGAGAGCTTTAATTTTCCTATCCACTTTGTGATTTTAATGTTTATTAGTGGTTTGGCATAGATTTTCCTAAATTGGGGGGTTTCTAAAATTTAGAGCAACGTTTGTAATTAGAAGGGTGTGATAACCTGCAAATATTGTTTGCTTATAATTCTTAAATTTAGAAAACAAAACACAGCTGTACAATCTTAAATAGTCGTTAAACCACATATCTATAATATTTTCAAGTAAATTTCGTTTAGTTCAAAATTTTTAGATAGTCAAACCTCGTTAACGTGAACCTCAAGGGGAATTAATTTTTTGTTTATGTTATCCGTAGTTAATGTTATCAGTAGTAAAAAAATATTTTTATAATGATTATTCACAAATATTTGTTTTATCAACAATTAAATCAGTTTTTTAATAATAATAACATTTATTATGAAACTTATGTACTATACTTATTTTTAATTTTTATTTCGTACCAAACAGTTAATTTACAATAAGCTTAAATGCAATGATAAAGAATACATGGACAAATGTGCATTTTAAATAGGGTTTAATGGGAGAAAACTTTGTATCAGTCTTATTTCTATTTGAATTGCACTTTGAACTGAGACTTATTTCTATTTTAATAATTAGACTAATAGTTATATATTTTTTATCCATCAATAGAAAACTGTTAAAAGTAATTAAGTAAATAAAACATGAATGCTATAATTTGTATTTTTTACAGCATAAATGGTAAAGTATATAACATCAACTTCAATAGATTTATATCAAATAATGAATCATACATTTATAACTAAATTACGAGAAATTAATTCTATTTACACTCAAAAGACTAAATAATAACACAAATAATATTTATATCCTTACATTATTTATTTATAACTTATAGATACCAGAAAATAATTCGAAATTACACCTTAAAAATCGGTTATTTGCGACTGTTTTCGGCGTCTGTCAACAGTTCGTTTGCGGAAATCTTCTAGTTTATCTACAACATCCAGGTACTCGCTGGGATTTTCTGTTTGCATTACAAATTTTCGTAAAATTTTTAATGCATTAAATGCTTCAATACTGGATACATTGTTGTATTCTGAAGTCTATTCTATCATCTTCCTCTTCTGTTTCTGACGAATAGTGTAAATTATCAAAGTGATTTTAGCACACTTAATTTCCTTAACTATTTCTTCATCCGTAACTGTGTCAAATGTCATTATTTCATCGTCCATTCTTACATAATCCTCAAATGTGGCATTTTCTGGAAGTATGCCGCGTGCTTTTGCTTCTGAAGAATCAAACTTTATTGTTTCTTCTGTTTGTGAATGAGTTTCTTTGGTAAAAAAAACCCAGCTTTTTGGAAACAATTTTGGATAGTAGTGACAGAATTTTCTTTCCAGCAGAGTACATTTAATGCATCCAACAAGTTTATAGAAAAGGATGTTCCTTGATCGAATCAAGAAACTGTTTGTAGGAGAATTTCTCTTCTATAGTATGCTTTTATGCATTTAATTATCCCTTGATCACATGGTTGTATTTTTGCAGTTGTATTTGGAGGTAAAAACTCAATATGGATTGTTTTGAGTCCTTAAACCGCGCAATGAGCGCTGCAATTACCTAAAATTAAACAAATATTTTTGCTATCTCTTTCAAATTTTCTGTCGAGTTTTTTAACCCACTTCTGGAATAACTCTATGGTAATCCACGCCTTTTTGCTCGACTCGTACGTCACTGATAATGTTTTATACCTTTAAAACAGCGAGTTCGTCAGCTTTTCCCATGACCATCAATGGTAAATTTTCCGTCCCAGTCATGTTGCAAGCAATTAACACGGTTAATCTTTCTTTGCTGCATTTTCCGCCTGAAAATTTCATATTCTTTATCGTTAAAGTTCGCAAAGGAAGTGCTGTCTAGAATAATGATGTCTCGTCGGCATTAAAAATATTTTCTTCGGAATATTTGCTTAAAATTGATTGAAGTTTATTGATTATGAAATCATTCGCTAGTTCATCATTTTCTGTAGCCATTTCCCCACAATTTTTCTTGCAAACTATTCCATATCTATCCTTAAATCATTGAAGCCATCGTGATGAGAGTAAAAAGTCTCTTACACCACGTTATAGGCGAAAAAATAAGCTTTTTCTAGCCAAATCGCAACAGTGATGGGAAGATTCTGGTTTCTTGTTTCATTCATTCGATTAATACTGTTTCAACTTCTTCATTATCGGCGACTCCCATTCTTTTTCGGCTCGGTTCAAACTTGTTTAGTACGTAAGCTGTTTCAAATTTGTCTTTGTTTTGTCGAAAAAATCATTTTTTGGACTTTAATTCATTAGAAATATTTTTTCTCGATCAGGAAGCAAACTTAGTCCTTTCATTATCATATTTTCCTGAAAGCGGACGCAGAAGACGGTGCGAAACGTTGATATTTTTATTTTAATTAATTGTACAAGTTCATATATAATTCTTGTTTTGTGCACCATTGAGCAATGTGTTGTATTTTTAATAAATACATTCTTAGTAATTAAATTTTATGATGCAATTGTCCAGTATATATTTAGTGAAATTTTATTTATTTTTTTTATATATAGATTCGTAGCAACATGTTTTAATGCGAACGTTTTCAGTAACAAAATACATTTTCAACGCTAATGATTTTTCAACAAGATTAAAATCAGGATGTCTCTATTTTTACAAAACAGTTGCAATTTCAAAAAATGTTTTTTGCTTGTTTGTTTGTTTTTTGAGTAATATGTTGAATTATGGTTTACATTCAAATTTTTTCAATCTGTTCGCAATAGTAAATTTTTGTTTTGTGTTTTTCAAATAAAATAACAGACTGTCTTTTAACTAAAAATATATAAACGTGCATATACAAATGTGTGTAATATTTTAAATAAACATATGGATTTTTATAAGGCTTAGAAAAATAGGAATGTCATTATGTTTCCTAAAAGATATAGCATTTTGAGATTGAAATGGTATGTAGTGTAATTTAATTTTTTTTTATTACACAAAGAAACAATTATGTATATTTCCCAACATGTCTAGAACTTCGATATTAAAAGGATAAAAGAAATAAGTGGAAAGTATTAGTAGAAAATATTAGAAAAAATATAAGGCATTTAAAACCTCATTTTCATCAAATATGTTTCCATAGGAAAAAAACTAATTAAGGTACCCTGGGGTAATAACGCCACGTTAAGGTTCTACCAATTTTCACTGCTCGGTTTTAGTTTGTATTTTTCAAACAAATATATGATTTGATACAGAAATTCATTGACTATCTATATAAAAAAAAATAATTTAACAGATATGTGTTCATAAAATGTAATGGCGTGATTTCTTGACCAATGCTATTTGGCGTTATTACCCACCTATATGGGTAATAACGCCATGCAAACAAAACTATGAAATAAGATGGAATAATTGCATGTAGATTACCCAATTCTAAAAATACAAACTCTACAAACTTAGAAATTCACAAATTGAATTCTAAGCTATTGAAAATGTTCAATTTTTTGTGATAGTGTAAGAAAAATAAAAGTGTGGTGTGTGTGTGGGGGGGGGAGGGGAGGATGAGGCAAAAGAATATCAGACCGCGAGCTTCTTTTTGCTTAAAAAGGACTGCTTAAATAGAGTTATTATAAACATTGCACAGTTTTAACTGTGTTTATTTGAATCAGTATTTAGGATGTAGCTCGGCCACTGTGGGGAATGAACCGGGGTATTATGCCAAGGATTGGCGTTATTACCCCGTTATAGTTATTGCACTGTGCATTTTAAATTATAAATTATCTCGAGAAGATATCCAATATCTTCAACAACATTTTGAAAGTCCTCGAAATGTACTACAAATTTATGTAATTAACAAAGTATTTCCGGATAAAAAAATAGTCTTCACATCACAAAACGTATCTCGCAAATTTTAAATCAAGCGTTAATTTTAGTTGCTTGTAAAAACAATAAGACCTAAAAATGAAACAAATTAACTTGAAGCTGCTTTTTGCGATTTATATGACTCAAAACCCTTCTGCGCAGAGCACATGGGTGTCATTTACCAGATTATTTCATAATTATGCAAAATATTAGCACTTGGCGTTATTACCCCGCCTGGCGTTATTACCCCATACCACCTTATTTTGTGAAGCCTTGTATGTCACAAATTCCAGTGACAGCTGGCCATTAAACATCAAGGTTAAAAGACCCTTAATGAAATTAATCTTTAGAAAGATGGCTAAGAAGTAGTTTTGAATTTATTTTATAAACTTACACTTTTGTAAAAAAAAAAGCCACATTTTAAAATAAAAAGTTTAATTTTGCACTATAAAAATAGCTATAAAATGCTTGTAAAAATTAAATATATGTATATATTTGTACTAAAGAATAATCTTTAGATTCGTATAGAATTCAATTATGAAAGTTTTTCCATTAAAATACTTATCGAATCTATCCAGTAATTCTCTACAATAACGTGCGGCCAGAATAAAACATAATGTTCTGAAAGAATTTTCACTAAAGTTTACTTTACAGACGTCACTCTAATGTCTATTTTACTATTGTAGTATGATATCTAATATCTACTGTAATATTTTCATATTTGTTGTCAATAATGTAACCATTCGAATTTCAAAAATGTTATTGCGCTATATTTAAAAAAATACAAGCTAAATACAAAAAGGAAATGGAAAAAAGTGAATTTTCTGAAAGTTTTATACCAGAGTTGCACCTGCTACTCTACTTATCTTTTGTGTATATTAAAATATGTCTTATTACAAAGTAGGGTTAATGCAGGTTTAATATAAGGTACAGACCTTTTGCTAACAAAAGCGGTTATAGAAATAAGTTTCTTACTTAACCAACGGACCCCTAAAACTAATCAGAGAAGTGTCTTATTAGAATGAATATATATCCAAAATTTGAAGAAAATCTGATAAATCTGCAAAAAACCCCATTTATATCAATTAAGGGTATTTAGCCACCCGTTATTCCCCCCTTCTTTATATTCAAACAATGAACTCCGAAAAATAATCAGAGAAGCTCCTTATCATAATGAACCTATATTCAAGATTTGAAGGAAATCTAAAATATTTTGCATGAAAAACTAATTTACCTAAATTATGAGAGTTTAGCACCTTTTTTCTCCACTTTAACTTAAGAAATAAACTCCCCAAAGAAATCAGGGAAAGCACTTTAAGATAATGAGCTTATATCCAAAATTTCAAGTAATTCGAATATTTCTATCTAGAGTTATCTCGTTACATACAAGATCAACCAAGCGTACGTATGTACATATGTATATATATATGTATATATATATATATATATATATACATTTAGAGCTTGTGGGCATATTACATCTAGGCGTTTGATAGCCCCTGAGCTAAAAACCTTTGAAATTGAAAAAAAACTTATTTTTACAAATTGAAAGCATATATTTACAGAAAATTCCACATTAGATGACAATAATAGGTATTTGTATTAAAAATACGGATTTTCGTATTATTTCATTGCATAAACAAACTAAACCTAAATTTGAAAAAAAAAAAAAAAAAAACCTGTTTTCTATCATGTAGCTTTGTGTCTTTTGGTTGTTTTAATTATTTGTAGATTAAATTACAATAGTTTTCCTTTTTCTTCTTGCTGATTGTGCATTGTAATTAGTTATCTACCTCTTTCTTCGTTACCGTTAAGATTTTCAAAATTTTGTTGATTTTAATAATAATAATAATTTTTATTATTATTTTTTGGGAGATGTGGAATAATAATCTGCCAATCTTTAAAACCTATTAATATTATTCAACAATGAACTCAATTTCTTAATATTTTAAAACATATTTTTATGATTTCTAACTTTTAAAACATTTTTAATGGGAAACGCAGCAAGATATTTTTTTTTTTAATTTTCATATATACTTAACAAAATGTAACATTTATAAAAAGAAATTCAATAAAACACTGGTCATAAAAATTAAAGAATAATAGGAAGTAATATGCTCACTAAGTAAATGCTTAAAACCAATGCTCAGTGATTCAACTATTTGTAATAATGAAATATAAATGAACTCAAAATTACATTTCCACGCATACGTTAGTACCGGAAATATGCAAATTTGGTGATTGACAGTGTGGTTGCGCAATGGACGCACATTGGAATTCTAGTCTGTAGTGTTGTTTAAAAAGAATGTAGTGTTTTAAAGTGATCAATATTCATTAGGTAAGGCTCAAAGGCATCATTTAAGGCGCAACACTAGGCACAGAAAAGGACGTGCATGATAATGTAAAATCTATGGCGCCGTTCTTTTCAAATATTTCGCCCGAATTTTAATATTTTTACATGCTTTTTTACACAAGATAGCTGAGGGTGATCCACAACCGGCCTTGTTTTTACTTTTTCAGTTTTGTTTTTAGATTTTTTGTAAAAATTTTCTTTAACTTTTGAAACCGGTTTAAACCAGTTCTAAAATTGAAACTATTGTAATATAACAAATATATATTCAAAATCGAAAAATTAAAAACTAGGCCGGTTTTGGATCGTCCTCAGCTATCTTGTGCAAAAAAATCATGTCAAAATATTAAAATTTGAGCGAGATATTTAAAAAGAACGCCCCCATAGACTTTACATTATCATCCGGGTCTTTTTCTGCGCCTAGTGTGGGGCCTTAAGTTAAAGTCAAAAGTGGCGAATAACTGCTAAAATCAAGGGAGGTCAATTACAAATGGAGATCGTCCAAAATCTGAAAATCCCTCAAGGTACATATCAAGATCTCAAAGCCATTTCTTACATATTTGATATCATGGTAGACAGCCTGGTCAAGGCCAACAACTGTATCCGAAAAACGCTTTTGGTCATTGCCAGCACGAAGAATCTGTGAAGCGATTACAAGAGATTTGATTTCAGACCTTCCAACAGCGGCAGGAACTAAAATTAATCATTTTACCGTTGTACAACGATTTATCGATTGTAGCATGCATGCGATAAAACCAATAATTTTTGTCTCATTTATTTCAGCTTCCCTAGGAGATGTTTAAATTGGTACTGTTCTTATACTCAATGCACAAAAGACGACTGAACCCGAGTATTGTTTTCTGATTAGTTAAGATAAAATCTCAACACTAATTCTAAACGTGTTTTTATCTGGAAAGAGGAAAAAATATGCAATTTGGCTTCCCTTGTACTTAAAATATCCCACTTCTACGACGTTGGATGGTTTTAACGAGAATCATTACAAGTGGCCGCACTGAGCTGACTGTCTTTCAAGGAAGTTCTGTAACCCCTCGGAGATATGTGTAGGAGGTATTGGAACCACAAGTTAGACTGTTTAGAGGTTTTTTGGATCACAGTTTTTTACTTTCTTTTATCTTTACAAGAAAAAAGTATTGGATTCATGAAAATTTTCGACTTCCGGTTTTTGACGGATTTATACGTTTTAGAAGGTCCTGAACACGTTTTGACTAGTTTTAGAAAATGTCTGTCTGTGAATCTGTCGGTCTGTCTGTCTGTCTGTCTCAAGAACTAATGCTCGAAATTTAAAAAAATTTTATATTCAGTTAGACCTTGATATGAATTAATGCCTATTGGTTTTTGGTGAAAATTGGCCTGCAGGTGGCGCTGCTATACTACGTGTTTCATGATTTTCAAGATTGTTATATCTCAAGAACTAATGCACAGAATTTCACCAAATTTCAGATTCTGTGACCCCTTGATATACATAGATGTCGATTAAGTTTTGGTGTAAATTGGCCAGCAGGTGGCGCTGCTAAGCCACGTTTTTCATGATTTTCATGATAGCTATATCTCAAGAACTAATGCACAGAAGTTCACCAAACTTCAGATTCCGTGATACCTTGAGATACATAGCCGCTGATAAGGTTTTGGTGAGAGCTGCCCTATAGGTGGCGCTGCTATGCTACATTTTGCAGGATTTTTTCGATAGCTATATCTCAAGAACTAATGCACAGAGCTTCATCAAATTTTAGATTCTGTTACACTAGAATATACAACATAATTAGACGCTGATTACATTTTGGTATTAATCATGCAACAGGTGGTGCAGCTATGCTGCATTTTGCACGATTTTTCCGATAGTTATATCTCAACAACCAACGTACAGAATTTCATCAAACTTCAGATTTTGTTACAAAATGGCATATAACATAATTACACGATGATTACGTTTTGTTATAAATCCTTCAACTGATGGTGCTGCTGTGCTATATTTTACACGTTTTTTTTAAACTAGCTATATCTCAAGAACTAATGCACAGAATTTCATCAAACGTCAGATTCTTTTACACCATAACATAATTAGACGCTTTTTACGTTTTGACATAAATTGTCCAAGATATGGTGTTGCTGTGCTACGTTTTGCAAATTTTTTGATATAACTATATCTCAAGAACTAATGGACGAAATTCCATCAATTTCAGATTCTGTTAGGTCTTGACATAAATAGATGCTTATTAGGTTTTAGTATAAATTACCCAACATGAGGCACTAATAAGCTCATTTTCTCAGAATATTAATTAAATTTTGCGTTTTAGGCTTTCCGGATACCAGAATCTCAGTAGGCTAGGTCAAATGTTTGAGGAAATTTGATAGTGGGTAATTTTGGGGTCACCACGTTTTTTTTTTAAATATTAAAATGTACTTATGAGATAGAAGAAAGTTTTGGGATTGACACATCCAACTAGTTTTCTAATGGATGATACTAGAAGTGGCCGAGCATTGACAAATGCTCGGCCACTTCGAGCATATGTAATGTTTGAATACTTGCAAACAGAAGATATTTTTAGAGTTGATTGGCCAGCTTAGTCATTAATTATGAAATAAACTGAGAAAGTTTGCGATGCCTTAGGCCACCATCTTTTAGCGCGCTAAATTCCTTTCTTCACCCTGAAGGAGCTGAGAAGTGCACTATTAGAAGAATGAAGTGAAATTCTACAAGACATAATTAGCACTTTGGTAAAGTTTATGAAATCAGGATATGAGGTAGGCAAATCTATCAAAGGTCACTATACAACATATAAAACATTTTACACAAAAGATCACTGAATTTTTACATTATTTTCCAGTTTATATAAATTCGGTGTTAATTATAATATTATGAGAATATTCAACTGCCAAAAAGTGTAATTTGTGTTAACTAATACTTTTATACAAATTTCCATTAATAATTTCTATCAAATATTAATGGGTGATTCTCAAAATAGGGGACAATTTATGTCTTTCGGCATACAAAAAAATTGAGAGGTTTTCTGTCATATTTTTATATTTAGATATGTTTGTCTTAATATTATTCATTATTTGCACTCAAGAATTAATCACTTTTTAGTTAAAAAAAACCTTAAAATAACAGAAAAAATGTTCAAAATGTCATTAGCATGGATGTCCACAGCAGCTGTGCCTTGTATATAATAGCTTTTTTAAGAGTTAATATCATGTTTATGAAATAAAACAAATGTTATTCTTTCTTTAAATTAATCAAGGAGAGGATTTATCCAATAAATTTCTTTTTAAAAATAAAATTATAGTATATAAAAAAAGAATTAAAGTTTGTCCTCCATATTCTATTTTTAAAACAAGGCCATACTATAGCAGCTGGTTATTAATCAAAATTTCATTTTCACATACGGCAATAGTTTGAAAATATAAAGTTTCTCCATGGCAACAAGTAGCCATTTTATTCCAGCCTGAAAATAGAAGCATGTATTGTATTTTAAGAATATAAGTTGAATATTAGGGGCGTACATCAATTGTATGTCATTAGAATGGGTAATAAATTTCATGTATATTTTATATTTAAAATTTTTATTTTACTTATTTGCATTGGACTTTTGTGTTTTAAAAAGCCCCAGAAAGGACTATTGCATTGTGATTATATTATGGCTCATAATCTTTTTTAAATTAAAATTTGTCATTAGCATGGACAAATATCAGTGTCATTAGCATGGTTTTTCTGTCCATGCTAAAGACTCCTATGTGCATAAATGTAACCATTGCTTATATTGTATCTTTTATAAAGTTTAATTTTACATATAAATTTAGGTATTACATTTATTATCCCTAAAATATGCATTAAATATGTCAGAAAATCACTAAGACAGCTTCTTACATTGTTAGTGTCAGAATGTCGCTCATGTAAACAAAGTTTGCTATTTGGTAATGTTTTTATTCTCCTTATGTGTATATATGTAAAAATGGAAACCATTTGCTGAAAAGGAAGGCTAATAAATATAGAAAAAAATATTTAAACAGGAAGAAAATAAAAATTTCTTAATATATTTATTCCATGCAATTTGTTTTTTCATTAACATGGCTCCAAAAATACTAATTATCTTTTTTTAAGTTAATTTTTAAATATTTAGCTCTGCTAACTATATGTAAAGTATACCTAATACTATATTAACAACACCTATTTTTTTCAGAAATTTTGCTAACAGTAATTTTTTTAAGATTTCACTTTTGAAATTGTCCCCTATTTTGAGAATCACCCTAATACGTTTTATTTCTGTCATTATTTTTTAAGCTATGTGTATGATAATTTATACCTATTCTCAAACTACATTTTTGGAAAATTTTCGCTCTTGTTTTTATTATTTTAAATTAAATTTCAAACATTTAGGATTCTAAAAAAGTTTTGATTCAGCAATAATTTGAAGTAAAGTTATAGCCGAAAATATAAACCTTTATATTTAATTTTTTGTGCTATATAAAAATCTTAGTTTGTGCTGGATAGAACTGAGCTCCTGTAACGGAAATCTTTATTTCGACTTGTTAGCATAACCCAAATCCTAGAATGAATTATGTTAGTCACTCCTAATCACTTTAATTCAGAGTATTCATAGTGTAAACTCATGCATTTTTTTTTTACATCTAATACAAAAATAACAGTGATCGTTCGTTTCAATCCTGGTTAATCCCTTCGATATGAGTGAGGCAACTGCCTTCATTACCAAATTGCGTTGTGAATATTTTTGAAGACGGAATTAACTTATGGATCGTAAATAAAACATAACTCTAAATTAGATCATAATAGAATTAAATAAAGTAAGACTCATGTTCGAAAAGATACTAACAATTCTTTAACAACTAACATATAAATTTATTTACAATTATCTTACAAATTGTTAGTGCGTCATAAGACACATTATTTTCAATATAGATAACACAAAAAAAAACAAAATAAAACACTATTAATTCTACTTGTGTAATTATTGTTTTTAATACTATGATTGAATACCAATTGGAGCGTGCAGAACCCCCTACTTGGCATTTTGCCCTACACATTTTGGGAAACAATATAAATTATAAGAAAACCGTACCTTCATATTCTTTTGTGCCCCGCACTCAGTTAAGGCTCGCATTCGAAAACATCACAGGCGGTCACACATCAATACTGGCGGACATCACATTCGGATCCTCGGCTATCACACATCATTAGTGGCGGACCTCATTTTCGGATCACAGGCTATCACACATCATTACTGGCGGACATCATTTTCGGATCACAGGCTATCCCACATCATTACTGGCGGACATCATTTTCGGATCACAGGCTATCACACATCATTACTGGCGGACATCATTTTCGGATCACAGGCTATCACACATCATCAGTGGCGGACTTCCCATTCGGATCATCGGCGATGTTGGTAGGTCTTCCTAGGAATTAATCACGTTTTTCTTCTAACACATCTTCGCCTCTCGGAGCGAACTTTTCATCTCCACTTTTTTGAGGAAAAAAAAAGTCTATATTCTTTTTTTCTTTTTTTTTATGGCGGGCGTGGCTAATCAATCTGCCCGAAAAAAATGACCATTCAGTCTCTCGCCCGGCCTGTTCCTGAAAAAAGATTCGTTGGCTCCTTCTTCGAGCGTGGGGGGCTGGCCCCTCTTGTCTGCAACGCACTCCCAGCCGGAAAAATGACCGGTAGCCTCAACTAGAGAAACGTGTGGGGTCTCGCTTAATTGGCTTGTAAATCTACCAATAAACCATTCTTGACGTAAATGTCAAGCGATTGTTACGCGAGAGCCCAACTGGTGCCTTCTAGATACCATCTGAGATAGGGGTCTGCCTTGCTCCTGACATGAATAGCGTTAAACATACACTAGTATTTACAACCACTATACAAAAACATCAAAGGATACAATATGTATAATATACCATTTATATATATGTATCTATAAATCACGGAAGATTGCTGGATGCTTATGTTTCCAGCATCTCCCCCCCCCAACTCAATGAAAAAAAAAGAAATAAACAAACAAAAGAGTACTTTTTCTTTTCTTTTTTTTTTTTTTTTTTTTTTTTTTTTTTTTTTTTTAATAAGTGTTCGGCGATCCTGAAAGATCAATCACTGTTTCAAAGTCTGTTTGTGATTGAACACTTGCAACGCCATCAGTTGTCTACTTCTGTACATCACAATCTAAAATGATCATCGTAGAATGCCTAGATTTTTTTTTTTTTTTTTTTTTTGTCCATGTCTGTAAAGAAAGTTCAGGTTACGTACACAATGATTCGCAGTCTCTGATTGTATCGCTCCTGGTTTATCTCCCCTGCTGGGAGGTTGTTGATGTGTGAGGATTCTTCTTCTGCGTTATGCATCCATACTTATATTGTTCCCATAATTTTGCCTAAAATCGCGAGTTTCCGAAATAATAAAGCAATGAGAATATATATACATATATATATATATATGTATTTTATTTATTTATTTATTTATTTAAAAGCTGTTATTATGTCCAAAACTAGTTACTGAAATAGTTTAAGAACACATTTCTGACTCATTTTTCCATTTACAAGTATGGCTGTTATCATAACGTACAAACCAATGCATCACCATATTTATATGCTACACTATAATTTTTTTTATATATGATACACATTTTATACCATTCACATTATCTCAATATAAAATCAATACACACAATTATTTATATTTACAGTTTTGTTGTGCAGGATGATTTTCATCCTTAGCACTATTTCAAAACTTATAGTAAGTGCTGTTGTTTCTGTTTCATTACTTATACATATTGAAAAATTAATCTTACAAGACCAATTTTACCCTTTTTCTTTATATAACATTTTTACATATAATATAACCTGTCCACTCACAAAAAGGGCCCAATTTCTAAAATTTTATGTCATTCTGATGACCGCGGAAACCATATACTTCAATAAAATTTTGTTAGTAGTCAAACTCTCCAAGTAATCCATTGTGTAAGCCTTATAAGCATTTTGTTATGTGCTGATATAAAGAAATTTTTTTATTTTTTTATTTATTTATTTATTTCATTTTATTTTATTTTATTTTATTTTATTTTATTTTTTATTTATTTTTTATTATTATTATTATTATTATTATTTTTTAACTAATTTGAAACTGAAACAGGGAGGGAAAAACAAAAAGCTACCACATTTATTGATTTATTTATTTATTTTATCCTACCAATGCTACCTTATGTCTCCTTATTACTTATATAATCCTTATTATTATACCCCTTTTATTATATATCCGTTTTATTTTTTTTTTTCGCTATTATTAATGTATTTACTTCCAAACCCTTTTACCCAATTTCGAAATCTATCCTTCTCGGAGCAAATAAAAACAATGATAGTTCACGACCCTGCATGCCTTGGCCAAGTAAATCAAAATCTTCTGCCCGCAAAAGAATTTATTACATGCAAAGTCCCAAAACCCCCAATGTTGGTTGCCCCGCCAAAGATAAAGTTATGCAAAAGTTTTTTTTTTTTTTTTTTTTTTTTTTTTTTTTTTTTAACTAAGTTCCCTTTTCGTCTTTAAATATAAAGAGGTATTATCTCCCTGTGTCGCCCAAACAAAACTACTTTTGAAAGAAGTAATTATTAATATTATTGTTATAATTTTATTTCAAAATGTTCAATGAATCTGACTATCTAAGCTATCTATACATTCACTCAATAATTAATCTTAAGAGGAAATGCGTTCATCCACCTTATCTTATATAAATTTGCCTATCCACCGTAATACTTATTTATTTTATTTTCTTTTTTTTTATTTTTTTTCCATGTATGGCTCTGAAAGGAGCCTTTTTTTTTTTTTAATTAAGTCTTTGTGACAGTCTTGTACAAGCCAATCCTCCGTAACCTATATATCTAAGTAAGAGTGCCCTTACCTAATCCTCAATATTCTGTTCCGAGTCTGATTCATTTAACTCGCCCTTAGTTTTTCTGGCATTCCTCGTCGTAGCCTTGGGTGCAAAAAGAAATTGTATGTGTCGACGTATTGTTGGCCCATTTATTTTGTCTTTCAGACGGAGCACATAATTATTGTGTCGAACAACTTTTACTACCACAAAAGGCCCTTCAAAACGAGGGTGTAAAGCCCTAGGCTTGCCAATTACTTTTGCGTACACTTCTTGACCCACGTCTAACTTTTTAACTTCCTGAAGATCATTTTCTTTGATATATTCCGCCATAATTTTTTGTTGGTTAGCTATGGCTTGCCGGTGAACTGCCCTCATATGTTCTATCCTATTTTTAACGAACGCTTGAGTGCACGTTAAATCCGGAGCACTTAATACCGTAAATTGATTTTTAATTTCTCTACCAAAGAATAATTTTGAAGGAGAATAACCTAGTGCTCGATGGATCGTGGTATTATAATTAAGTTTAAAATATTCGAGTCTGGTGTCCCACTCAAGAGTGGAATTGGACATTGCCACCAAGGATGCCTTAATCGATTTATTAATGATTTCAGCCAGACCATTCCCACAAGGTTTGTAGACGCTTGTCGGGTGTAGATCTATATTTAGTGTCTTCAAATATTCTTTAAAAAGCGCACTGCGAAAATATTGTGCGTTGTCTGTAACTATTTCGGAACACAAGCCGTAGGCTCCGAAGTACCTATTTAAAACGTTCAAGATAGTTTGGGACTCCACATTTCGTAAAGGGACTGCTTCTAAAAATCTAGAGCCTGCGTCTATGATAGTCAGAATGAAGCAATTTTTCCTGAGGGTCATGGGTAATTTACCTATTATATCCATTTGTAGACTTGCTCCGATTTGTAAATTTCTTTCCATTTTTTCAAGTGGTACTTTAATCGTCTGGTGCTGCTTACTGCAATTACATCTTACGCAATTCGTGCAATAATTTTTTATATCTTGGTACATTCCGTACCAGAATAAACGAGTTTTGACAGTTTCGTATGTTTTTCTAAAACCAAAGTGGGGTCCATGTGCCTCCGCCATAACCGTAAACTTAAGCTCGTCCGGTACGATTATTAATTCTGGATATTTCCCGTTTTGTTTTAATACCAGCGTTTTATTCTCGTTTAAATTATACTTTTTTGTTATTCTGTTGTTTTTCTTTGACTCAACCTTTTTTATAATTGTGATTAATTTTTCATCCTCATATTGCTTGGCTCTAATGTTCTCTTCACTCAAGTTAAGATTTACTTTGAATAAGTTATTCTGTAACTCGTTGCTACTAGTAATATTATTTACTAAGTTTCTAGACAAAAAATCCGAAGGATTAATTTTCCCTTCGATGTACTCAATATTGTAGTCATAGTCGCTGAGATTTAAAATCCATCTAGCCACTATATCCGATTGCATTTCAATTTTCAGCGGATATGTGAGAGCTTTGTGATCCGTTAAAATAGTAAATTTCCGCCCTAACAGCATGTGTTTAAAATGCATCACTGCGTCATGAATAGCCAATAATTCGAACTTCATGCTTGGGTAAGCCGTTTCTGACTGCTTAAGTTTTCTACCGTAAAATTCAATAGGGACTAAGTATCCATTATCTTCCTGCGCAAGGACACCTGATATTGCTTTCTTTGAACCATCAGTTATTAAAAAGAACTCCCTATCAAATTTTGGCGGTTTAAGGGTAGGGTTGCTCACGATTGCCTCTTGTATATTTAAAAATGCTTGTTCCGTCTCCTCAGTCCATTTAAATTTTACATTTTGTTTAGTCAATTCGACTAGAGGATTGACAATATCGGCATAATTTTGAATAAGAGTTCTGAAATAATTTGCCAAACCTAAAAGTGACTTGACCCCCTTTTTATTTTTAGGTCTAGTTAATCGTTGTACCTTCCCCATGTTTTTTTCTGATGAGGCATATCCGTTTTTATTAACTTTGAAACCCAAAAATTCAATTTCCGGTTTACATAATTGCACCTTAGAGGGTTCAACTGTTAAATTGTGATCAATTAGAGTTTCCAAAACTTCCTTTAACAACTGTGCCATTCCCTCCGGGCTGTCTTCGGCCAAAACCACATCATCTATAAAATATCCTACTTTGTCCTTAGGAAAGTGTCCCAGGACCCTATCCATAAGTTCAGCGAATTTTGTACTACTTAATTTAAGCCCAAAATTTAGGCGGCACGGGGCGTACTTCCCACACTCCGTCACAAATGCTAATTTGTGACGATCCTCCGGGCGTAACATAATTTGGAAAAAAGCCGAATGCAAATCTAATGTTGTATAAAATTTTTTTCCACTAATTGCCTGTAAAACATCTTTTACGTCCGGTACCGAATATGGAAACCCCTCTAAAATCTCGTTTAACGTCCTGTAATCCACCGCCATTCTATAGCGAACCAAGTTTTTTTCCGTACCTTTTTTTTTTACAAATAATACCGGAAATGCATAATCTGAATCTGATTTTTCGATTATTTTCGCTTCTAACAGTTTTCGTAGTTCCTCCTGCGCATACTGCTTAACTGCCTGGGGCGTCTTATATGGTTTATGCTGAATGGGAAAATTGTGGTTTAATTGTATTTTGGGCACTACCAATGAAGATTGTCCCAAAGATTTGTAAGACTTCGAAAAAGCATGTGCATGACTCATCAATAAGTCTTCTATCATTTACTTAAAATCCCCTGTTAAATGATCTAATTTAAAATCCGATCTATCAAGCTCCGCTTCTCTCAAAGCCCTAACTTCTTGCAAATCCAGGTTATT
Source organism: Maratus speculifer (assembly GCA_964019185.1). NCBI lineage: Eukaryota > Metazoa > Arthropoda > Arachnida > Araneae > Salticidae > Maratus > Maratus speculifer. Next base: position 81,970,681 of record OZ025294.1, read on the forward strand.
AATTTGATAGATTTCTCCATCTTCAATCTCATTAGGCTTTAAATTATTCTTACTCACAAAATCCGAAGTGATAAGTGCGATCCTAGTATCCGTTCTAATTATTATCTTATCTTCTGTATTGTTTGTTACAATTAAATTAATTTTATTAGTGACTGGTACCTCATGAATTGAACATTCCGTAATTAAATTTTTAAATTCCTCTGTTGGTTCAATTAAAATCAGCTGATTAGGCTGGACTGCCTCAGGACATCTCAATGATATTATTTTCGTTTGTCCTGGGTGTAAATGTGTTTCTTTCTCTATACACGCAAATATTTCATTTCCTTTAAAATGACCTTTAATTTTATTTGTGCGCACTGCCTTGGTGATATTTTTCATTTCCGACCCCCTTTTATTTATACTATTTACACTAACTATTTCCTTATTCATAACCTGCGGTTCCAGGGCAATTTCCGTATTTTTTAATTTTAGTGTTTTCTTATCAAAATTTAAAATCATTCTATTTTTTTTCAAGAAATCAAAACCTAGCAACATTTTATAGTCCCCTTGAAAATTATGAGATGTAACATAAAATGTTCCTGTCACAAACTCATTGTTAATTTTAAATGTAATTTTTATACATTGCCGAAAAGGTATGACTGAGTTATCGAATGTGTGGATTGTTACCCTATTCGCCAAGTATTTAATTTTTGCATCCGTTTGTTTGAGCGCCTCTAAAACCTCCGGTGATAAAAGCGAAACTGCGGCCCCGCTATCCAGCAACGTGTCAACTTTTAACCCAAAAATCTGTAATGCAATGATGGGAAGTTTATCCTTTTCCGCCGAATTCACACTAGCAATCACGAACTTATTACCCCTTATCGGGAATCTACCGGGGTCTTTCTTATGACTATTATTTACAACTGCAGATTCCCTTAAAAGTTTCCCGAATTCGACTTTCTTTTCCCTTTGTGTCTGTCCGACACATCTCTCTTATTTTCTTTTTCCTGAATTGAATTTCTATTTCTGTCATGCTGCGGTTCATCCCTGGAATAGTCATTTCGCCCTCTCCTATGTTCATCCGATTGTTTACGATTTCCATAATATGCATCGTAGCGTGCAACCCCTGATCTGTCATCTCTGTTATTATAGCTTCTATCCGACGAATCCCTATTCCATGGAGAACTATGATTGAAATTTTCATAAAAATTTTCAAATCTATTATAATCCTGATAATTTCTATCCCTGTGAAATCTGTCATAATTAAAATCACTATATATTTGTGCACTGGGAAAACAATTTTGTGATACTGGCGCTGCAAATCCATAGCCTTCCATCGCCCTGTAATTATTCGCACCAAAACTCTTATTTGCAAAATTTCTCTGTCCCTGGTTCCGAAATTTAGTATTTGAATTTTTCAAATTGTACCAACATTCGGAAATGTCATGCCGATTCGTATTACAGATTTCACATCGTTTTTCTTTCAAATTATCTTCCCTAACTTGGGTTTTCGTTTTTAATTTCAACTCGTTGACCTGAGCAGTTAATTCTGCTATAGCCGTAGCCTGCTCTTTATTTAATTGTAATAAATTCGTACAAAAATCCTCATTTTCTTTGCTTGTATTGGCTGTTACCGTGTTAATCTGATCTAAAACTGTCGATTTATACGCGGCTTCGATCGTCTGAGCTTTTTCGCACAATTTCCCAAAATCTTTAATGTCTAATTTTCGCAATTCCAACGCAATATTTGGCGATATCGCCTCTAAAAATTTATTGGCTTTTATTAAATCGAATAGTTTATTAGCTCCCACCTCCGTTGCCTGGCCAGAAGCACCTAAATACATTGATGCGGCCTTGTTAAAAACTTCTATAAAATCTTTCATGTTTTGATTTGGGAGTTGCTTAATTGAGTTAAAATTTATCTGTGCTTCGATAAAAGAATCTTTTTTCTGAAACAATTCCACGATTTTTCTTTTAAACTCTGTATAATTCTTTTCCTCATTTAGCGTCTGGTCAGATACTAATTTCTCACGGGCCGTACCCACAAATTTAGCTTTTAATATCTGTAATTTAAAATCCTCTTCTACCTGGACCCGATCCAATAATTCATCGAATTCTTTCAAATAAAATAACACATTGCTAATCTTTTTTACGTCAAAGGGAACAATCAATGATAACATTTGCGACAAATTCGGTTTTAACGGGTCGTCCATTTTAATCTCTAACGTTTTAGATTTCAATTTTGATTTATTTCTTGTTACTACCCCTGGCTTAGATTGATTTTGTAAACTTTTCCTTCCTCTTCTCCTCGGCATATATTGTCCTAATTGACATTCATTACCCTTATATTATATATTTTTACACAAATAACTTTGCAATACTTAACTCCTGAATAAAATTTACTATCACACACACAAGAAAATATAAATATATATATATACACTGTCCCTCAATACCAAAATACAATCAAATTCAAAAAAAAATGTATAAAGTACACATAGAAAATCAGTACCAAATTATTAATTTTCTAAACTGCCCTTTCTTCGTCTTATTATTATTATTTTATTTCATTTGTAATACTACTCCCGCTGTTTTCTTTTGCAGCATAAAATTGGTCTTATAAATTCACATAAAATACTTCTTTTTTTGTTCAATAACATAGAAAATGCCATGTACCCCCAAAATATAATCCTTGCAATAAAATACCACACATAAATTCAATGAGATGCAAAATCTATTTTAAAATTCTTTCAAATTTTTCAAATATGTCATATAATTTGAAATCTTATTTCATAATATTACTCTTAAAACCTTTCCACACACAATTATAAGATTGATTGTTTCCAATTTAAAACACAATATCATCAGTATAATCATACTTAAACATATGTATTTATTTTTAGTATAACACATCAAAAAAAGGCCATTTTGGACGAATGAGTCAGAAACGTTGTAGCACACTCAATTGGCACCAAGTTTTACTTTTAAAATTTAATTTAACATTAAAAACCATGAATAGCGCGTAGAATTTTGAGTAAAACTAACACTATGAATTACTATTAACTTTTTATACCAAAAACAATATTATTAACCTCCGCAACTGATCCGAAAAGGTCACGGTACCAGATAGGATTCTAGGGGCCTATGCTGGATAGAACTGAGCTCCTGTAACGGAAATCTTTATTTCGACTTGTTAGCATAACCCAAATCCTAGAATGAATTATGTTAGTCACTCCTAATCATTTTAATTCAGAGTATTCATAGTGTAAACTCATGCATTTTTTTTACATCTAATACAAAAATAACAGTGATCGTTCGTTTCAATCCTGGTTAATCCCTTCGATATGAGTGAGGCAACTGCCTTCATTACCAAATTGCGTTGTGAATATTTTTGAAGACGGAATTAACTTATGGATCGTAAATAAAACATAACTCTAAATTAGATCATAATAGAATTAAATAAAGTAAGACTCATGTTCGAAAAGATACTAACAATTCTTTAACAACTAACATATAAATTTATTTACAATTATCTTACAAATTGTTAGTGCGTCATAAGACACATTATTTTCAATATAGATAACACAAAAAAAAAATAAAACACTATTAATTCTACTTGTGTAATTATTGTTTTTAATACTATGATTGAATACCAATTGGAGCGTGCAGAACCCCCTACTTGGCATTTTGCCCTACACATTTTGGGAAACAATATAAATTATAAGAAAACCGTACCTTCATATTCTTTTGTGCCCCGCACTCAGTTAAGGCTCGCATTCGAAAACATCACAGGCGGTCACACATCAATACTGGCGGACATCACATTCGGATCCTCGGCTATCACACATCATTAGTGGCGGACCTCATTTTCGGATCACAGGCTATCACACATCATTACTGGCGGACATCATTTTCGGATCACAGGCTATCCCACATCATTACTGGCGGACATCATTTTCGGATCACAGGCTATCACACATCATTACTGGCGGACATCATTTTCGGATCACAGGCTATCACACATCATCAGTGGCGGACTTCCCATTCGGATCATCGGCGATGTTGGTAGGTCTTCCTAGGAATTAATCACGTTTTTCTTCTAACACATCTTCGCCTCTCGGAGCGAACTTTTCATCTCCACTTTTTTGAGGAAAAAAAAAGTCTATATTCTTTTTTTCTTTTTTTTTTATGGCGGGCGTGGCTAATCAATCTGCCCGAAAAAAATGACCATTCAGTCTCTCGCCCGGCCTGTTCCTGAAAAAAGATTCGTTGGCTCCTTCTTCGAGCGTGGGGGGCTGGCCCCTCTTGTCTGCAACGCACTCCCAGCCGGAAAAATGACCGGTAGCCTCAACTAGAGAAACGTGTGGGGTCTCGCTTAATTGGCTTGTAAATCTACCAATAAACCATTCTTGACGTAAATGTCAAGCGATTGTTACGCGAGAGCCCAACTGGTGCCTTCTAGATACCATCTGAGATAGGGGTCTGCCTTGCTCCTGACATGAATAGCGTTAAACATACACTAGTATTTACAACCACTATACAAAAACATCAAAGGATACAATATGTATAATATACCATTTATATATATGTATCTATAAATCACGGAAGATTGCTGGATGCTTATGTTTCCAGCAGTTTGTGTTTTTGGAAAACAGCGATTTTCATTGTTAACGTTAACATAAACCTTCTTAAAAAAGATTTTAAGATATTGAAATGAAATTCGGTCACAATTTTCTGCTCATCTATTAGTATGTTATGAAGCAAAATACAGCTTTGAAGTAAATGTATATTAAATTAGGATTTTTTTTTTTTTTTTTTTTTTGAAAAATACACATTATTTAAAAAAGAAATCGTGTGTTGTATACAAAATTTGCAATATGTAAGTAGGGGACGGTGGGGTATCTGGGACTTATTTTGACTTTTTAATTTTTTATTCTAAAAAAAAATGCCAAAACTAAAAAAAAGATTTTATAAAACTTTATGATGTTATACACTGTATATATTTGACTGAAATTTTTATATAAATAAGTTCCATGAAAATTTTTGAATTAAAAATGAAATGAAAATACGACCGAGGTACACCACTAGTGGTTTACCTTGGTCCCATTACTAAGAATAAAAAAAAAAACTTGTCTTTAGCGAATAAATTTAACATTTATTAATCAAGAAGCTACATATATAAATTTTTGATACATGTCGTTGTTTATTAGGTTAAAAAAATAAAACAATCTAAATAGACATAAAACTTCAGAAAATTATACTTATTATGATCACAAAATATATTGAAACTTATTTATATTAGTAATTATATCTATATTTAGCCAAGATTGTAATTAGATAAGTCAATTCCAAAAATTAATTTCATGAACTGAATTTTAGATCCATTAGACAATACCTAGTGTACCTTGGACCCAGTCCAAGCTACACCAGTTTTATTAGGTTCAAGATACACCACCTCACACTTAAAAGCAAAACTACCAATCCTGATGTTAAGGTTAGGTCTAACTTTATTTAAAGCACATGGTATAATAGCTAAAGCATTCCTTTATTATGCATAATCCTCACTAAAAAATATTAAATATGTTATCGTATCAAAATATAAAAATTTCTAAAAAAATTTACTTTTGAAAGGTGAATTTCCTTTTTTAAAAATTTTACAATTAATTGAGCTTCTAAAGAAATTTTTTAGAACTTAAATGAGACCTCTGGTGACAAATATTTAATATACAAATGTTCTTGCTTAATGATCTAAATAAGTAAAGCTAGAATCAGCATAGGTCCGAGGTACACATATGTCCAAGATACACAACTCTCCCCTACATTTAAGAGGTATTTGAAATCTTTTGCTTCATAACACAAGTAAATGGTATGCTAATACTTGAAAAAAAGTAAAATATATTCAATAGATTTCATTATAGAAGATTTGACATAAACGCAATTCCTTGCTAAAATTTAACTAAATATTGCGTAAATTTAAAAAGGTTAGTTAAAATTCCATTGAAAATTTGTTTGAATTCCTAGTTTTATTCCTTGTTTTAACTAAAACGCATTTGTTTATTAAAACCTGCATATATCTTAAATAATTGCCCCCAAATTAGATGTATACCTTAACTTTGAAGACCAGAGAATAACCAATTGAATTATTGTTTCATTATATCAAGTGGAAGAATTTGTACTCATTATATCTGACTAATATAATTCGTTAATGATTTATATTTAAAGATAAATTTTTATTCAAAAGTAAAATTGACAAGAAAGTTTTTTTCCTGCTGTGTTAGTTGTTTCGCCAGAAATAAAACAAAAAACAAATAAAACAAGTCTAAGAAATAAAATTTCTACAATGTTAGATCCGATGAAAATAAATATAGTTTGTTTGAACAGCTGATTAGAAAAGCGAACAAAACTCACAAAGTATTTGGGGAAAATATTTTCTCAATTCCTTTTTTTACACCGTAACTACATATGGTAAATATTTTCCTTTCAGCTATTTAATTGAATTTAGAAATACTTTGCATGTGACGTACATTTTCAAGGATAATTTATTGTGTTTATCATAAAGAGATTGAAATTGGTTTTTCTTATTTTTATTTCAATGTATAATGTCACTTTAATAGACAATTTAGAGTTCAAAAAACATCGTTTTCTTTTGACATAATTTAAAAAAAAAATTTTTGTTTTCATTCATTGCAAGAATATAATGTACACTAAATGTATAAAAAAGGGTGTATATGAATGGCAAAACTTTTATAATGGAATTTTGTAAATTCAAAAGAAAATTGCAAAAAAAGATTTTCAATTGTTATTAATCCATAGAACAATAATGTAATAAATTCTTGAAATCAACAATAATTGTCTCATCTTGTATGTGCAAAGTTGATTAACTTCAAAATTTCCAAATTTAAGGAAAAGTGTGCCATAGTTACACATTCCAAAATCTAATAAAGATTACTGAAAATAAAAAAAAACTAAATGTTGCAGTTAAAATAGAGAATAGTTTTAAATAAAACATATTTCAAACAAGTTTATTGAAAAACTACACAATAATTAAATTGCAAATAAACACTTTTGGGAAGTGCGAAATATATTTCAATCTATAAATATTTGTAATCACAAATAAAAGATCTTCGTTATGTTTTAAAACGCTTTTAAAAGAATTTTTAAGAGAATTTATATCTTCGTAGTAATAATCTGTTACCCAGCTTAAATTTTATAAAATTTAGATATAAATGATTTTGACTTACTTATTTTATTTTTATTTTTTAATTTGAACGAAAAAAGTAACTAATCTTTGTTTTGTGAACTATACCAAAGTTCATTTACCAAAAACTGTATTTATCTTTGTTAAAAAATGTTTCAAATTAAATTTCTTATCACACTTTTCGTAATAATATGAATAATTTAAAAGCTTTCGTACAAAATATTTTAACAAAGTTAAAATAATAATTAAATTAATTTGAAATAAAACGGCATCCAAATTTAATGTAAAGGATGGTTATATACAAGACTCGACGATGCTGTCATCTGCTTACCCTTGCGACAAAACTATCTTAGTTTAATTTTATCACTTTCTTAGTTTTCGATCTTATTTTTATAATCTATATATTTTAAAGACCAGGTTGTTTATTTAGCCATCAGCATTGAGCTTTCTATTAAATCGTTTTTTTTTAAATGATAGCTGTTCATTTGTAGTTGTGTTCATTCTAGCATTATTTAAATTTATTTCCATTTTTATTTTATTTTTTATTTTAAAAGCTTTTTACAATACTTCTTCAAAATGGTGGCAATCCAGTTTAGCTTTCCGCCCGATAATAAAAATTTCTTTTGCTTTATCACTTTCCACCAATCAGAAACTTGATTACATCCGTGAATATGTCATCGCATTTAAAAGAAAAAAGTTAATGGTTTTTGTAAAATTTAACCATAACATGATTGCTTATAACTATGCACTAATTGCAGTAGAAAAATATTATTTACTGAGAAATAATATTAATAATGTAATTAAAATAATAGAAAATAAGCTATAATAAAAAATAATATCTAAAGCGAAATGAGGAAACTGATATTATTCAGAAAACATATAAATGTGAATATCATTATGGATGCCTTTTTCATATTAACTGTAACTTTAAAAAAATTGAAGGGAAAACGACGTCGCTATGTAAAATAACACATTGTTACTCATAAAGCTTTTACATTTCAATGTTTCTTTTCATTTAATGGACAATGAGATTGAGATTCCCCTTTCAGATAACTTCAGTTGATGAAAATGGTATCACAGGGAAAATTAAATGAGAGTTTCTGTTATAAAACTATTTTCCTCGGAGTGGATCTAAAAGAAAATTTCTCGATTTCTTCGCTCTCAGATTACAACTTTAAATTAAGAGTGCGGATGTTTGCACACAAAATTGTAACTGCAAAACTTGACATCAAATTTGAAAATATATTTATTAACTACTGATTCAATATTATAATTATTATTATTTTATTGGATAATTTGTCACCTCATTGGATAAATTGACCTCTCTAAATTTGTCAAGCTATTTGTTCAGCAGTGATCATTCCGATCCGTTTTTTTCTTTTTGCATTTCCGTCGTAAAAGCACTCTCTTTTTACCTGTAACTGTGTGCATAATTTTATTTTCAGTTTATGTGCTGAGTAAGTACGTCTAGAGTCTGAAACATCCCCATGTATGTGCTGTGATGGACAGACGATCTAACGGATGGTTTTAGTTCTTGCTCTTTGCTGCAGATTATAGCAGTTTTGTCATCAATATGTGTTAAAGAACGAAGTACCCAGCAAATGCTGGAGTTTTATGTAAATAGTTTTATTTAACATTCGAGATGAAAGAAATAAACGGACATGTTATTTCTAATTTAAACTGTTTCATAAATGTGCCATATTCTTCACGTCACACCACAGACCTTAAACACTGCGTTTTTATAACTCTGCTTTATCCCCGTCATATTTTTATTTTACTTCTTCGATCAGGTCTTTTAAACATTTTTATTCGTAAAGTTTGACGGGTTTCGACTCGTATTGTTTAATTTTATACGAAATGTTCAATGTAATGAATAATAAATATTTATTTATCAGACTTTCAATTTCTCAGAATTTTATATTCAACTTTTAATAAAATTTGTTTTTTCAGAAATAATGATAATGGCCCGACACTCAACAGATGCTGGGTTCATTAAAATCAGTAAAGTTATTTGAAATGGCAAGAAAACGAAATGGGAAAGGACGAAACTGACACATCCGGACAAAAATGTTATGTACTCCTATCAGTTTAGTTCCGTGCAGAACAGCTTGAAATAAAAACTATTGTAACAAACTGTTTTGGTTTAAACTAATGAAGTCTAGTAATTGTTTTATACTAAAAAGGAAGGTATTTTTTACTTGGCATACTCAGAATATTTTGAAAAAAATCTTGAGTAAACTACGTATAGGGTAACATCCCCAGTATTTGGCAGGCACCAGTCATTGGCACATATTACAAAAATGTCCTAAAATAAAATTTATATCCAGTCTTTTAAAAAGGCAAGACCATATACCAATTATATGCTCATTTACTTTACAGATTATAACTTTGATTTATGCTACTATACTCTGTTCCACCTTAACTTGGCAGCACTGTGAAAGGTAGAAACAGTAACATTCCGCCGTGAAAAATAGTTCTCCGATATTTTTTAATCTTGTGATGAATATACATAGAAATTTACATGGTTATGTTTATAAATTAATAAATTCGAGATTTTGTAACATAATTTCAAAGTAATTTCTCTGTTAAAAGTATTTTAATTCAAAAGTAATTTCTATTTTAAGCGCACGTATAAAGTAAAAATCTTGGCGTAAAAAATTCTCTTTTGGCGAGGAACAAATCTTCAAGGTTAAATATCTGGCGCACTTTTTAAGCGTCTGTCAATTGTTTAATTTGTCATTCTCACTTATCGCATTCTTATTGTTTTTATGAAAAGTTTTGAAGTATAAAACTGTATATTAAAATTATGTTACTACTTGGAGAATTAATTGTTTAATAATTATTAAGATGCTACTTCAATCATGAAAAATCCCGTTTGCTAATATTACTTCTACGGAAGAAATTATAAAAAATATCTAATTTGCTTTTCCGTATTTTTAAATTATTAACTTTGCATTTAATAGCTGAGGTCGACAGTGTTGAATTCAGATATTTTTCTCCGGGAGAGATTTCTACGGCTTCGGAGGGGGGGGGGGGATATTTTAAACTACTGGAAAGAAATTGCAATTTTTTGGCCATTGAAAACCCATAATTTCAAATTTTCGGTGGGGGGGGGATTTCATTGTTCCGGAAAGGAATGTCCCCATGGCCACCTCCTGAATTCGACATTGGAGGTCGAGTTTTTCAACGACCCTTTTTACTTTCTTGTTTTTGTTTTAGGACTTTTTTTGCTAGGATGATTTCACTTTCGATACAAAGTCTGAAAATTGAAACCCTCCCCTCCCCACCGAAAATGAAATCCTACTGACAAAACCTAAACATTTTAAAAAGAGTCTTTGTAAAGATTGAGCTCAACTATCCAAGCAAGAATAGAATATTGATAGAATATTGAAATGCAAACGAGATATTTTTAAAAAATCGTCCATAGTATTGAATTGGAGTGTTTTTGCATGAGTGAAGTAGCCCCTTAATTTTAAGCAGTGTTAGCAATTTATGTTAAATGCAGTTTTAAATTATTTTAAAAAATGTAAATATCTGTTACATTTAATATAGTTTTCCATAATTATTATAGAATTTTTACGAACATGTTATTGGATATTAATAAATAATGAAATTACTAATTTGCAGTTTATATAATTTTCGAAATTTCTAACTAATAATTATAATTTTTAGAATTGAAGTAACATATTTTATATTAGTAATTAAAGCTGTAATCGTTTATAAAACAAACTTTTTATCAGAAATTATGTATTTTAAAGCAAAGGCGGGGGCGATAATAAAAAAAATATAAAATAATTTGATCTTTTAAAAACCATGACGTTTTTACACCCAAATATCTATAATTTTATATGCATTAAAGTTGAGAGATACTTAGCCTGACAGCGTGGTACCTGGCTTTTTCTAGATTTCCCCCAGTGGTTGGGTAAAAATAAAAAAAATTCTGTTTTAAATAAATTTTGGCTTTAATGTTTTAACTCAATAAAAATAATTCTTTCCTCTTTTCAATAAAATTTGCTTGCAATTCTATTTTTATTTATTTTTATTTTTCTAATGTTATTTGTAGAATTTTTTGCTTTTTGAGACTTTTTTTAACATTTGTAAGAAGTATTAGTTTTTAAATTTTGAGTATAAATTTAAATTTTGTCCTCTCTCCTCTGCAATTAGAAAAAAAAACCCAAGAGAAAAAAATCGCACTGAAAATTCTCAAAAAAAAAAAAAAAAAAAAAAAAAAAAAAAAAAAAAGTGACATTCATGCATGGAATTCAATTTCTGGTTTTTAGCTTATTCCAGTAAACATTTCCATCTTTTTCCAGAATTTGTGCAAAATTTTTTAATTTTTCGGGATTTTTTGATATTTTTCACATTTTGTGAGTCGGGCAGATCTAGGGCCTGACTATGAATAATTGGGTCTTGGGATCCTGGACAAAGATAAATTAGGGGGCCCCTTTCGAATCATTACAACGGTATTCAAATAGAAATGATGGTCACTCATATGTGCATATGTAATACATAAACATTTTCGCACCTTCGATTAAATAGAAAATTCTAAGCTTTGTCAATTCTAAATTAACTACCTTAATTAATAAAAGTACACTTTTTTCCCCTTTAGTACAGAATAAAACTCTTTTATGTAACTGTAGCAATTTGTTATATTACTTTAAGATTAGTTTAATAACTTCAACATATGAAAGAGTTAGAATTGGAAAAAGAACAAAAATACTTTATAATTTAATTTATGGATTTGAGGGCCCCTTAAGGTTCGGGACCTATGGGCAAAGTCCCGATTTGCCCATGCGATAATAAGAGCCTGGGCAGATCAACAATAATATGAAACAAAACTGAAAAAACAAGTTGGAAATTGCACGTGAAGCGTAGCAAATGAGGTGCGTTCGTACGATAACGAAGTTTTAAAATATTCAGATCTTGCTGATATAGTAGAGCGTACTTTGGATACAGTATAGTGGTCGAAATCTTTGTGTTCTTGTAAATATGCAGGGAGTGATTTTTATTATACTTCAGTAACGTATATCTTATTCATAAAATGTGAAGTAGTTTAACATAATTAAAACATCCCCCAAACAATGTTTTCCCGTATAACATTATTTAGTGGAATACATTCGTGTGGCCCTGTAATTTAATAATAAATATTCTTTCCATCACAGTTTGTACAAAATGTATTTTTAGTACATATTTCATAGATTCATGTCGATTCTGTTATGTTCAAATAAGTGTAACACCATTAAAATGTATTTGGAACTTTTTCCCCCATTGATCGTAATGTAACGGAATACTTTTGATTGTCCCTGTAATTGATCTATCCATCCGATTTTCATAACATTTGAAATGACTCAACAAAATTATGTAATAAATATACGTTTTAAATTTCAAACGATTAAAATGCATTTGAATCTTTTTTCCCCATTGACCGTAATGTAACGGAATCTTTTTGATTGTCCCTGTAATTGACATTTTCCATCCGATTTTCATAAAATTTGAAATGACTCGACAAAATTATGTAATAAATATACGTTTTAAATTTCAAACGATTAAAATGCGTTTGAAACTATTTTCCCCATTGACCGTAATGTAACGGAATCCTTTTGATTGTCCCTGAAATTGATCTATCCATCCGATTTTCATAAAATTTGAAATGACTCGACAAAATTATGTAATAATTATGTATTTTAAATTTCAAACGATTCGGTTGGGTAGTTTTTGCGTTGTTATATGCGGACGGACAGACAGACAGACAGACAGACGGACAGACAGACAGACAGACAGACGGACAGACAGACAGACAGACGAACAGACAGACAGACAGACAGACGGACAGACAGACAGACGGACGGACTGAGCGACAACAATAGGTGCTACGTATTTACATAATTACGAACGCACCTAAAAATGGTGAAACAAAGAAAAGAATAATAATGATGTTCGTTCCCAGCTAAAAATGAACTGCAGTTTTTTTTGTAGAAGTAAAGTGTTTTTGAGGTTTTTCTAAAATTTCTCTAGTCTTTCTGTAGTGCAATATCAACTATAAAATCACTTCAGTTATTTTGTAGATAATTAAAGGTGATTTTGCAGTAATTTATTTTAAACATTCTGTGCGCTATTAACTTTGAAAACACTGCAGTTTTTATAAAGTCATTTTATAATCAAAAATTAAAAAATATATAAGACTTTATCATTGCAGTGAATGTGAAGTTATTATCCAACCATTAATTTAGAAGTACATTTCCGATGCATCTCTCGTATAACTGTCGTTATTGTCCGATAAATTCACATAATTTAATCGGAGAAAAATAATTTCAAATATGCTTCAAAATCGAACTAGGGATTTCTTATCCCATCGAACCACTTCCGTAGTAAAAAATTTATTAGTTCCTACTTTGTTTTGTTACATGGAAATTACAAGTTTTAATACATTAAAATCCATTTTTTTTTAATTCAGACATGGGCGTCCCTTTCTATGCTTCCTCCCCCCTAACTTAAAATTTTTAGTTCCTTTATTATTTTAAGCTAAGAGAAAAAAAATTAATTTCACTAAATTACATTTCGAAATCCAGTGAGGGGTAGCGACTACCTGTGCCCCCTGCATACGACGGAAATTTCTTAGTTCC